>JAWNPR010000061.1:23442500-23525000 GCA_035047405.1 Drosophila stalkeri
TGTTGTTGCTGCTGTTGTTGCTGTTGTTGTTGGCCTTTTTTGAGCTCGCCTTGCGTCGTAAACTACCCATATTATTGCCAATAGGTCCACCAGCACCAGTTGATGCATCTAACGCATTATCAGAGCCATTGCCCTCAATCAATTTGGCCTTCTTGGCCGCCTTCTGTTTGGCCGCCTGACTGCTCTGTTTGCCAGCCGCACCGCCGGCCGCAATCACCGTTGGCTGTGTAATCAGCTGCGGCTGTTGGCCCGGCGGCGGTGAACCGATCATTGCCTGCGGCGTCATACTGATCATCTGTGGCGAGCGTGGCACATGCTCATCCAGCAATCGTACAATATCATGATGCAATCTCTCGCTGGCCACATCACGGGGCAGACGATCCATATGATCGGTGATCTCGCGATTGGCGAAATTATCGAGCAACGCTTTGCATGCCTCGTAGCTGCCCTCGCGTGCGGCTAGGAATAATGGTGTCTCATCCTTATCATCCTGGGCATCTCGATTGGCATGATGCATTAGTAGAATATTAACAGCTTCCGTATTATTTACGGCTGCTGCCCAATGCAATGCCGTCTTGCCGGAATTGTCCGCCGCATTGATATCCGCATCGGCCGTAATCAAATCCTCAACCATGCCCTCGATGGCCAGGCGTGCGGCTAATATTAATGGTGTGGTGCCATCATGCATGCGTGCATTCAAATTGGTTGCACGATTACGCAATAGAATTTGGAATACACCCATCGCATCTGCAGCGACAGCCGCATGCAATGGCGTACGTCCCGTATTATCCTGACAATTGGCATCGGCTCCGGCATCCAGCAGACGTTTGGCTGCATCGGCACGTGCATAACGTGCGGCCAAATGCAATGATGTCTCACCCGTCTTGTCCATAGTGGCATTCAGTTCGGCACCTTGTGCCAATAGATCAGATATCACCTGTGCCGTACTATCCTCATTGTTCTCAATATCCTCACCGCTATCGATGCCACCGCCACGCACCGCTGCTATCATCAACGGTGTCAGGCCACATGGACCACGTGCATCCACATCGTGTTTGCTGCCATCCTGATGCGCCGGCGGTGTCATAATTGCACGCACATCCGCCACATCGAGATGAGCCTGAGACCAGACCCGTGGATCAGGATCCTCGTATTCGCTGGTCATCGTATGATCACTGGCATAACCGACGCTGGTTAACCCCGCCACACTGCCACCGCCCATGCCGCCCAGACCACTCAGGCCACCCAGACCGCCGCTGTTCATTTGATCGCCGCGCTGTCGCTTCGGCTGTGGCATATCCGACTCATCGTCCGACCAATGGCTGCCACTGCCACCAACGCCGCCCAGTTGATGTGCCTGCGCCTGATTCAAGCCACCGACCTGTTTGTTTAGGTTACGCATCTCCTGACCGTGTGGATCGCGACGACGTCGAGACATGACCGCCGCAGCTGGTGCACGGAAACCCTCCGGGAACCAGGTAACACCATGTGCTCGCTTCCGTTGTGTGCCCAGCAGCATGCCAAAGAAGGCCAACACAATGACAACCAGGACAATGCCCATGATTACGAATTTAATATTGGCCGGCGATTCGGGTCCCTCGCTCTCGCCCGGACTCTTCACGCCGCGCACACTATAGATGGGATAGCGATTATTGAACGTATGCTTTGCCGCATAGGCACCTAAAAATTCGGCCGCCTCGTGAGCACGATTGAAGCACTCGGTACATTTACGATTATCGATCTCCAAATAGATTTGTATACCCATCTGACCATTGCGCTGTGTATGTAGAATCTTGTGTTTCCTGCCAAATTCCGTATCCTGTATGTCCGGCATGCTTGAGACACCCTTCCAGCTAAAGATCATATCATTGCCCAGAGCATCCTTCTTCACGCGCACCGTCGCTCTCAGAATGTGACTCATCTCGCGCAGAAATTGTGGCTGCTGCTTGGCAAACTGTTCCATATCCATTAGCATTATGACAGACATGGCGCCCTCGGCCAATTGGGCTGACTGCTCCGATTTCTCACAATCCAATCCATCCCAACTGCATTCGGCATTATTACAACCGTAATCACACTTTCCATCACCGTAATGCTTCTGACAATACACATCATAAATGTCCGCACAACGCTTCAGTTTCTGTTCACAATCCCGTCCGTCGTACAGGCAGGCAGCATTATTACAATCCTCATTACACTGGCCATCCATGAAGACACGCCAGCACTCCGGTGCCGTGCAATTCGCCCACGGATTAATGCCGAGCGAACAATCGTTGCCATCAAAATTACACGCATACGTATTGCATTCCGTTTCACAGATTCCATTGCTTTGCTTCTCTGGACAACCACGCTTCTCGCACATCGCACGCTGCTGTTCCAGATCGGCGGCATAGATGCCAGCGGCACCATTGCCACCGCTACCGGAACGATCACCAATCGAACCAGAACTACCGCCCGACCAGCCCGCATAGCTGGCATCATAGATTTCGCATCGTTTGCCCGTCCACTTGCTCGGACAGAGGCAATCGTAGTCGCCCAACAGATTGTCACAGGCAGCGCCCTGTAGGCACGGACTCGACAAGCATTCGTCCAGCGTATCGATCTCACAATGCTGTCCGGCCGTACCTCGACTGCACTCGCAGCGATAGCCGCCCGCATCTTCGATGATGCAGGTGCCGGCACGACACGGATTCGAATCACAGTCTTGACCACTGAACTCACAGTTCTTTCCATAGTATCCATCGGCACAGACGCAATGATGACCACTCTGTTTGGTACTGCAAACGCCGCCATTTTGGCACGGTGACTGTGCACAAAAGTTAACCTTGTGCTCACAATGTCGGCCCATATGTCCGGGTCGGCAATTACAATGATAGTTATTCACCAGCTGCACACAGTCCAGGGTGCCGGCATTGGAGCATGGATTACTGAGGCACTCATTGATGTCGCCCTCGCAGCGTGCGCCCACAAAACCCGGCGGACAGGAGCACTCAAAGCCACCGACACGATCGATGCAGCTACCATTGTTGTGACATGCGCCGGGCACACAATCATCCTGATTCAATTCACAGATGATGCCCAATGTGCCGGGCGGACAGCTGCAGCTGAAACCGTGCACCAGATCGTGACAGGTGCCACCGTTCTGGCATGGATTCGGCGCACAATCATCAATGTTTAGCTCACAATTTTGACCCTGGAAACCCTGCCGACAATTGCACTCATATGCTCCAACCAAATCACGGCAAGTGCCTCCATTCTGGCATGGCTGCGATGCACACTCATCGATATCCTGCTGACAATAGCTGCCCGCATAGCCCTGGCTACAATAGCAGACATGACTGTTTCCATGATTCTTGCAGGTGCCATTGTTGCACAGTTGCTTCACACTTAAACCCTTGCGCTGTGCCGCATCCTGGCAGCTAATCATCTGCACGTCACAGAGCTTGCCCGTCCAGCCGGCGGCGCATTTGCAATTGAATTGATGCTTCAACTGACTGCAACTAGCCCCATTCTCGCACGGCGACTGGGCACACCAATCCACATAATCCGAACATTGTTTACCCGTAAAACCGCTGGGGCAATGACAGGTGTATTCATCCCGTTGCTCATGACATGTGCCACCATTGAGACAGGGCGCCGAGTCACATTTGTTTAGTTTATACTGACAGTTCGCTCCACTGTAGTCCGGCAGGCAGCTGCAGTTGTAGCCATTTATGCCATCCACACAGCTGCCTCCATTTAGGCACGAACTCTCCGTGCAATCCTCGTCGTTTGTTTGACAATTGATGCCGCTAAAGCCCAGCGGACAGGTGCACGTATAACTGTTCACATACTGTCTACAGGTGGCACCATTCTGGCAGGGCATGCTCAGGCACTCATTGATGTCCGTCTCGCAGTGCTTGCCATCGAAACCATCCACACACAGGCACGAGTAATCACCAATGCCATCCAGGCATGTACCGCCATTCTGGCACGGAAACGAGGCACAATCATCCGTATTGATCGCACAATCTCGACCCTCATAGCCCTTCGTGCATAGACAACGATACGAGCCCGGCACATTCAGGCAGCTCGCTCCATTGCGACACGGTGAACTGAAGGCGCATTCATCAATATCCTCATCACAGTAGCGTCCCGTATAGCCCAGCTTGCAGGTGCACGAAAAGTCTAGGAAATTCGGACTAGGCGTACACTTGGCCTCATTTCGACAACGATTGCTCGCACACGGATCCAGTTGACTCTCACAATTCAAACCCGTGTAGGGCACCTTGCAGACACACTTGTAACCATTCACTTTATCGATGCATGTGCCTCCGTTGGCACACGGATTACTTAGGCAATCGTCGATGTTCGTCTCGCACTTGTGACCCGTATAGCCGGGCATGCATTGGCAGCTAAACGCATTCAGCTTGTCGAAGCAGCTACCCCCATGCTGGCACGGATTACTGGCGCACTCATCGATATCCTGTTCGCAACGCTTGCCCGTATAGCCCGGCGGACAGTGGCAGATGAACTCATTGATTCCATCCTCACATCTACCGTCATTCACACACGGACTCGACGCACACTCATCCACATCGCTCAGGCAACGAGCATCGTAGAATCCGCGCGGACACTCGCATTTGTAGCCATTGACCAGATCCATGCAGACACCATTGTTGGCACACGGATTACTGGCACACTCGTCCACATTCAGTTCACAGTGCTGGCCCGTGAAGCCGGGCACGCAGTTACAGCTATACGAATTGATGCCATCGATGCAGCTGGCGCCATTGTTGCACGGATTACTGTGGCATTCGTTCACATTGATCTCACAGTTCTTGCCACTCGTACCGAGCTGACAATGACAGAGATAGCTGCCCACACGATCGACACAATGACCGCCGAATTGGCATGGATTCGATTCGCATTCGTTGATCTGTTTCTGGCAGAGATAGCCCGTAAAGCCGGGATCACACAAACACTTGAAACTATTGTCCCCATCGATGCACTTGCCCCGATGGCAGGGACTTGAGTCACAGTCGTTGATGTTAATCTCGCAGCTGGTGCCCGTGTAGCCCGGCGGACATTCGCAGCTATAGCCAGCAATGCAGTCGTGACATATTCCATTATTCCGGCACGGCTGCGACTGACAATCGTCGATGTTGATCTGACAGCGTGCACCCGTAAAGCCTAACGCACAGCTGCACTTGAACCCGTTAATTTTGTCATGGCAGATGCCATCATTCAGGCACGGACTCGACTGGCACTCATCGATATCAATTTCGCACTGAGTGCCCGTGAAGCCAGGCATGCAGACACAACGGAATGTACCCGGATCGTCTAGGCAGCTGCCCTCGTTCTGGCACGGATGTGATTCGCACTCATTGATGTTCGTCTCGCAGCGTGGTCCGGTGAAGCCCTGCGAACAGTTGCACATGAACGAGCCCGGCGTATTCACACAGATGCCGTTATGTTCGCACGGTGATCCCTGATCACACTCATCAATATCCTCGGAACAATCGACACCCTTGTAGCCCGTCGCACAGGAGCATGCATAAGAGCCATTGATCGGACTCGTATCGCATATGGCATCGGCATGACACGGATTCGAGGTGCACGCATCGTCCAAGTGACACAATAGACCCGTCTTGCCCGGCGTACAGCGACAATAGAAACTGCCCACGCCATCGATGCAGGTGGCGCCATCAAAGCACGCCGCCTGCACACAATCATCGATGTTCTCACTACAATCGCTGCCCGCCCAACCGTTCACACAGATGCAACTGTAGGTGCCATGGGTATTCGTACAGGTCGCTCCATTCTGACAGACAGACGGACGTAATGCACACTCATCCACATCCACATCACAATAGCGACCCGTAAAATTTGGCGGACAATTGCAGCGATAGTCATTGATCCCATCCACACAGGTGCCGCCGTTCTGGCAAAGATTTCCCGGACAATCGTCGATGTTCTGATCACAGTTCTTGCCCTCGAATCCTGCAAATGAAGAGAATACAATTTGAGAATTAGTTTCGATTACATAATAGAATGAATATGGTTGATGATTTGATAACTTAAGTAAGTAGAGATGATTTCTAAATAGTTAAGGGGAAGTATTCTATGTATAGGAATCCCACAAAGTTCAGCTAGAATTTGATTATTTATAGAAAAGTAAGCAGTCTAGGCTCTATAGCTCAGAGATAGGCAGAGAATATGAATTCATATCTTAAACTCCCTCAAAAACACAAAACCTTTTAATATTTAAAGATAAGTATACTAGATACCAGATTGGCCTATATTGCTCGTAATGTTGGGCTATTGATCCCAAGAGCAGCTTCTTACAAACAGAAGTCTAGGCTACTACGAGATCTACTATCTATCAACTGAGTTGAGTTTGAATTAAAATATGCAAACGGAAGTTTAGGCTATGGGAAATAGTCAGATGAACCTAAGCGATTTTTATCTATCTTTAGCTATCTTCTCTTTTATTATTGTATCTTAAGATAAGCTAAATATCCGGTTGAGTTTATGTTATGAATGCTTAAAATTTTCTTTGCAATTATTTCCATTATTAAGATAAATTAGAGCTTAGTTTTTGAGATCTTTAATCTTAAGAGATCCATTGCGTTACGCCTACTTAACACTTTCTTTGCAAATAATAACTCTCTCACTTGGACTTCTTAACCAAAAGCGAATCATAGATTAGTTTATGTATAGAAATAGCATAGTCTTAGACAATAATCTATATTCTGGAAGATAATTTTAGATCATATGTATGTATGTATATTCACACATTCATGCATTCTCACACACATGCTGAAAATTACAAATAAAAATAAAATCATAAATTTGTAAAACCCCAAATAACTTTACAGTATAGTGAAAACGATTTTATTGGGGCTAGCTGGTAATTATGGCAAAAGAGAAAAGTGCATAAAACGAATACAAAGAAAAAACAAAAAAAAAAACAAAAAACAATAGCAAAAACAACAGCAACAAAATCAATCATAAATCTTCTAAATTGTTTTTGAATTTGATTTGAGCAACGAAAATACCAAGAGTTTGATTGGCTTGCTAAACGGTCACACTGCAAGCGAACATGTGTACAGATATCTACATATCTGTATATGTATGTATGTATGTATATGTGCACGCATGCAAGTGTGTGCATATGTTTGTATGTATGTATATGTATGGCTGGTATTTGTGTATGTGTTCAATGAAGTGCATAAACAGATTTATGGACAACAACACAGCAGCATCATAAAATGCTTCAATAAACGAAAACGTTTACACCAACAACAACAACAGCCACTGGCCAGGGCATGAACAAAAAAAAAAGTGGTTGCCAGGCAATGCGAAGAAGGCGCACAAAGCGCAGACAACGCTTAAAATATGTCCATACATACATATGTACATATACACACACACATAATCTATGTATGTATTTGTTCGGCGGCATATGCAGCTGTGTTGCACATGTTTTAGCAGCCAGATGGAGTCGCAGCAAGAATGAGGGAGGGTGCCGAATCGATGAGAGCGTTGAGAGCAGACACAGGTAAGCCGAGAACAACCGAACAGCCGGCGCTCTGATGCTCTCTCAAGCAGCTCTCTCTTTCTCTTTTCTTTGCTCAGTGCGCGCTCTAGCTGTATGGCTGCGCACGCTCTTTGCTTTGGCTAGGTTGCGCCTGCGGCGTTATACATACATACATCCACACACCACATTTATGCAAACATACATACATATGAAAAGACGGCAACACAACAACAGCAAAGCGAAAGAAAAAACTGCGCGCCGCTGCGCATGCGAAGCGAATGAGCAAACAAAATGTAAAGAAATAAAACAGACGCTCGCATGCGCATACATACATAAATGTATGTATGTATATATGTATGGTACGTACGTATGCCTGTGTATATGTGTACAACACGTCTTTGGTTGTTCTTTCCCACGGTCTCATATCTGGCCAGGCAGCTATCTGAATGCGCGCCAAGCAAACGAGCGCAACGAGCGTCGTCCACGAGCGCGCTCGGTTCGTTCGCTCGCTTACTCGCTCGGTTGCTTGCTTGCTTGCTTGCTCGCTCGCTTCCCCATCCACATACACAAACAGAACCAGCAACAACAACAACAACAACAATGTATAAATGCTGCTTATGTTGTGCGCTAGCTTTGTCTACCAGCCATAGCTTCGGCTCTCGTTTGGGCAGTCGCCACTCGGCACGCCTCGTCGCTCGGCTCGATCGAGTTTTCTACTACTTTTATGCTGTGTGCGTTCGTGTGTGTGTGTGTGTGTGTGCGTGTGTATGTTTAGCTACGCTTCGGACTTCGACTTTGTACATTGCGCTTTACTTTGTGCTTCATTCGAGGAATTAAATCGCACTTTATGTTGTGTTCCCCTCACAACCACTACGAAATCATACATGCTCTCTCGCTCTCTGTCTGCCGCATACATGTGTTTGTGTGTGTTTTATACATGTTCGTTTGTGTGTGCATGCACTGGAAGCTTCGCGCGCTCTTTGCGGCTTTCGGGCTGCTCGCCCACAGCTTTTTTTTTAATGGCTTTTCTTGCTTGGTCGGTTTCGCTTCGTTTTGGTCTTAAAAGAAGGGCCCAAACACACACACACACTAACTATGACTGTGTGTGTGTGTGTGTGTGTGTGTGCTTGCTGTCCCAGCCCAGTTCTTGTCAAAGCTTGTTGTTGTTGTTACTGCTGCTGGGCTGATCGATTTTGTTGTTGCTGAGCACAGCTCATTTTTTTTTCTCTTCATCTTTTTTGTGGGCATTTTTTCTTTATTATTATTATGATTATGTGTGTGTGTGTGTGTGTGTGTGTGTATTTAGTTGGGGGACTGCAACTTGTTGCCTGGGCCTGGGATGGAGACTGGAGAGTGGCATTTTCAATGCATACTTTTAAAAATAAACCAAGGCAGGGCAGCAACAATAACATGCATCTGCTGATCTGTTGCACACATGTTTCATGTTCGCGCTTCACGCCACACAACAATCGACGTTACCCAGTCACTTAGTGGCACTTTGAACTCTAGACATCAGCAGCAGCAGCAGCAGCAGCAGCAGCGGCAGCGGCAGCGGCAGTGGCAGCTGCTCCAGTGACTATCAAACCACAAGCAAAATTTAATGAAACGTTGCAAACTGAAAGACAAACTGCACGCTAAAATTATGCAGCCCACCCTCTCATTTGCCATGTACATGTGTGCGTGTGTGTGTGTGTGTAGCCATTTAAGTCAATTGGTTGCAACAATTTGCATGAGTTGTTGGTCCGTTGGGTCAATCGACGACCTGTGACAAAAGTTAAAAGCCAAAAGCCTGGCAACAATGTTGCCAAGCAATTAATGTAAACATAAAAGGTCTGTACCGAATTCCGTGCAATATTTAAATGTTGCCCATATTCATTTAGAAAGTTCATGTCATTAACATTGCTGGGAACAGTTGAAAATGGAACAGCTCAGATTTCATCTAACGGAAATCTGCGTTTGCTCTATTCGCTTCTTATCGATTATAAAGCAACAATGTTGCTAAGCTCAAAATTCATATTAACTGGAGAATGTAAGGAATTGGAACACACACTGAGAGAGAGCGAGAGAGAGCGAGAGAGAGAGAGAGAGAGAGAAACAGACAGTGCTGAGCATGCATCGACTGTTAATGATTCTTCTGCTTTGCATGTACAGCTTGTAGCTGAGCAGATTGATTAAAAGTTTACTAGAATTGATGACAAGATTAGCTTAGGATTGAGATTGGAACTTGATAAGCTCAGGAATTTATGCATATTACTAGTGAAAATTTTAGTGAATATTATGATTGCACTTATGTGACAGTATCTGGTAATAGATTATATGCCTTTTGATCTAAAAGAATTTACTGAATATTTTTATCGTTATGCATATTATTTTTATGTGGAACACTTGGCATGCATCTGAAGTTCAAAAAAATTTCTAATTAATATTCGCTTTTTGCTGGCCAAGAAAATTATACTCAAAGTAACGTATTCTCAGGGAATTTTCATTAGATATTTGCTAGGCAATTGATCTATTGAATATTTGAGCATTTAATCATTTGCCTTTGGTTTTTTATTTATTTATTTTTTTTTTAAATATTTTTTTCATGTGAACTCAAGAAATTTCTAATAGACATTTGCTGAGCATTTGAATTTTTGTTCATTTAGGCATTAGGCTTTTTGGGTGTTATCGATAACAACGAAAGACTTTGATTTCCATCTATTAATGCATCTATCTAATACATTTTATTGTTCTGGTACTATACTTTCTTCAAACGTAATATAATATAGTCTGCTTGATCTCAAGGATTTCCTAATGGACATTTGATCACAATCGATTAATGCAACGATTGTTATCGACAAATTTATTTCAGTGCGAGCTTCATCTGAGTCATGACTCGCCACGAGCCAAATAGTGGCCCAGGTTTTGAAGCGCCGCTGCCGCTGCCACTGACACTACCTCAGCCTCTACCTCTACCTCTACCTCTACCACTGCCACTACCACAGCTACTGTCTTTGCCTTTGCTGCCCACGCGAAGTCAAACTCGTTTGCTAGCTGCTTGACTCGTAGCCAAGTGCCACCGACATTCTCCATCTCCCCATCCACCCCCTTCCCCCCCTTCTCCTATCCCAAAAATTGTCCATCCAGTTTATTATTCATCATTCATTCAGTTCGGGCAACTTTTACCCCAAAAAGCTAAAAGAAATAAAAGCACATCCCATTTGGGTAGCTCCTGCTGCGCGCATTCGCTCTCGATCCCTCTCTCTCTCTATCTCGCTCTCACTCATTCTATCTGCTTGGCAGTTGCATTTTGTGCATGACCTCCTTAGGGCGTAACTGTGCTTAAGCAGCAACGTCCAGCAGCTATCTATCCTCCATGGTCCATTGGCGTTGACTGAGCCGTGCTTGATTTATTTGTAATTTACTTGGCCAGAGCCAGAGCCAGAGCAAATTAAGCCAGGCGCTCGATTTTGATGCCTTTGACTGACTCGACTCGTTTCACGAGAGGGCGACTGTGAGGGAGTCGGCTGTGGGCTGGGAACAAACAAGTTGCGAGCCAGTCAGCTCGTTTTTTTTTTTTCATTTTGCATTTTGCATAATGAGTGCAATGCGCCGCCCTCCGTTCCTTGCAACAACAATCACAAAATTCCCATTGGCATCTCCCGCGCTGTGCCTCAACGTGATGTCCACAGGGCGATTCGTGTCGTGTTGTTGTTGTTGGTGTTGTTGTTGTTGTTGTTGTTGTTGGTGTTGCTCCTCTGACTGGTTTGCTATACTTTAGCTGCTGTTGCTGTTGTAATTTGTGTTGCTCAACATTGGCACAAAAGGCGTTATAACATTTCCATTGCATTATTGCATTTTTACTTCCCTCTCTCTCTCTCTCTTTATCTCTTTTTTTTTTTAATTTTTACTTAATATCTGCAACTCGAAATTCTTTGAGCTTATTGTTGTTTCAGTGTGGTTTTGTCACACTTTCACACGCTCAGCTCATTAGAATTTTTGATTGGGCGCAATTAATATAGATATATATATATATATATATATATAGATATGTATAGATATGTATACGGCTTATAGAGGCCACTCCCACCATATACCATGCATCGTCCATCGTCCGTCGTTCGTCGTTCGTCGTCCATTGCAGTTTTGCGTTCATTCGCACTACACTACACTACACTACAATGCAATTCATTTTAATTGAAGTGAATTAAAATGAAATGAAAATTGCATACACACACACACACACACACACACACATACACACAGCAGAACACTCACATACATATATCTAGAGACAAATGCCTTCATAAATATGTAAAATGTAAATGTTGGCAATTTACATGTTTAAATTGAATGCGCGACAATTGACTCAGTTTGCGAGTTGTGTGCGAAAATGAGAAGAAAAAAAAAAGAAAAAAAAAAAAAATCAATTGTTAAATTTGACATTCGGTTTAACCATTGACACTTGCTGTTAAAACGAATGCAATGAGCATAATATATGCAAATAAACATATATATATATATATATATATATATATAGGAAATTGCGGGGAACAGCTGAATTTGAAACATTGACTGGGAATGCATATATGCATTTTAGATATTCATACATTCATATCGATAGATACATATAAAGACAGTTATCTATTGGTAGAACTAAGCTAAGCTAGGAACAAATAAATATGAAATATATGCAGTGGAAACAATTGAAAATGAAACTCGATTACAAAGAGCACATGTAATTTATATCGTATATCGATAAGTTGACAACAAAAATGCAGCCAACAATTATCCAACTATAACTATATAGGAACAGTGGAATGAATAACTCTATAGAAGCATATTTAACATATACACTGTATAACAGTATAACAGCATAATATTTTAAAATTTGCTAAACTCGACTAATAAATATTCTAAAAAATTGTAAGTTTTAAGAATTAACAAAAGTAATAAGTAATATGAAACATGAGCATGTATGTATATTAAAATTAAAATTATATAAAATTAGCTAGATACGTCTAGATATTACGCTTCTGTTCAATATAGTCTCAGAGAGAGTAAATAGATCTATTAACAAAGAAAGATTTGTATTATAAAAAAAGTATTGCAAATATGCCGAGGCTTTTACGAGGATATAACAGTTTATAAAAGATGTATGCAAATAGAGAAAAGATTAAATTGAACAAATTTTAGAAGCATTTAAGCTTTGTTACATGTAAGTCCCATAGATCTCTAAAGATATCTTAAAAAAAAAAAAAATAAAATAAATAAATAAAAAAAAATAAATAAAAATTAATAAAAATTTAAATCAATTTAAACCTCATAATATGTATAACTGCAATATTTTACAATTTGTAAAAAATATCTTACAATAAAAAAATAAATTAAGAGCTGAAGGCCATAGTTGCCATAGCCTTAAAATAAAATTTAAAAAAAACGGTAGCTGATAATTTTAATTATAAGCTAGCTCTAAAATAAATAAATAAAATAAAAAATAAATAAATAAAATCAGCCTCATAATATCTTAAAACTAAAAAAAATGCAAATAAAATCGAATAAATTTGTTTTTCGAATATTTCTTTCTGATGTTGTATATAGAGTCTTACTAGAAAACTTTATAAACTCTTTGAGATAACTCAAGAAAACATTTCAGATTTTCATAGAATACAAATTGAATGATATAAACTATATATCTATTATTATTATAAATATTTATCATTATAAAATGATATAAACTATATAACTATTATTATTATAAATATATATTAGAGTAAATATCTATGAATATAAATATATATAATTATAAATTGATATAGCAATAAGAACTGCTAATGGATTCTGCTTGATTGAGCTCCTCAAGTTATGTTATGATTAAAAAAAAATATTGAAATTTTATATTTAACTCTATGTATATCTAAGTAAGTTCAATAATACGAGCTGTGTTTAGTGACATCAAAAAATTTGTTCTTTTACTAAGCCTATCTAAATGCAATGATACAAGGCTATGTCTAGTGGTATGTTTCTGGTATTACTAGTTATATATTAAATGTATCTTTTATGTATATTTTTTTGCTCTATGTATATGCTATACCTATTCAAAGATACGTAAATAGAGTCGATTTTTTATCTGTCTTTAAACTATATTTCATAGTCTAAGCTATATGACATTAGTATCATAATTATTATTAATATTATTATTATTATTATTATTATTATTATTATGATTATTAAGCACTTACCACGTGGACATTTGCAATCATAGGTGAGTCCATTGGCACGACATGTGCCGCCATTCTGGCACGGTGATGGTGAGCAGGGTTTATATTTGGTATCGCAATCCTTGCCCGTATAACCAGCTGGGCACATGCATCTGCAAAGTGGCAAGAAGCAGACAAGTAGAAGACATATTAGAAATGTTAGTTTAAACGAACGTTGGCTGCTGCAATTAACAGCAGCGAACCGCTGCTGCATGGCCTTCCAATGTTCTTTGCAACTTGCAACGTGCAATGTGAAACGTGCGACTTCCGTTTGTGTCTCTTGGTCTTGTATTGTATTATGGACATGGCCAGGCATGCGTCTTGTCCAGCTGCTGATCGAGACAAATGCTCTCTCAATATATATATATATATATATAGCTCTCTAGCTACCCACCCTCCCTCCACCACTCTCTCTCTCTCTCTCTCTCTCTCTCTCATGCTCTTTGTTATTTGTTGCAAGATCTGGCGCGCTCTCTCTAAGACATGCCTCTCTCTCACTCGCCCTCTCTGACTCTGGCTCTCTTTGGTACTCTCTCTCTCTATTGCTCTCTCTCTCTCATTGTGTGTCTTTAACCGGTTCTTTGGGGCTGGGTATACACAGGGCCACAACAATCAAAAGCCAATATGTACAACAATGTTGGTAGCTAGTTTTTATGTACACAAAATCTGTTTTTCCTCTTCTTTACTTTACTTTACTTTACTTTACTTTACTTTACTTTATTATTTATTTATTTTTTTTTACGAGCTCTTGTAATGTTTCTTGAGCTCTGGCTATATTGATTTTTTTTTTGGGTCTAATTCATTATATATATATATATATATATATATATATATATATATGTTTTATGTGATATTTAACTGCAGCATTTCTTGAGAACTGGTTCTACTTGTGGCACCGTAAAAGGTAGCGCGGCCCCACCCCAGCTCCACGGTTTTATTTTTTGGTTTTTTGTTTTCCTCTAGCTTCTGAAGATGGCCGCTAATTAAGGCCATTAAGCGCATTTAATTAAATTAAACAATTAAAAGGCACAAACCGCTTAAATAGGCAACGGGCCTCGAGTGCCGCTTTAACTCTTTGGGGACCTGTTCAACTGGCCAATGAACCAGGCGCACTACCCGTAACCCTCTCTTCATCTCTTGTCTCTTTGGCAAAGCTTCCATTGTTGAGCACTATACAGCAATGCCCGTCCGTCCGCCTGTCCGTCTGTCCGTCTGTCCGTCCGTCCCTTTGGCTGACCAAATTACACATCGTAAATTGCTTCACCTTCGCTTTGGGCAAAACTAACGAAACGAACGAACGAACGAAATTCAAAAATTGATTTTTGATTGACATGTGAAACTCAGCGGGCCAATGGCCCAAGGCGTTGATGATGCTGAGTTGCTGCTGGATCAACGAATCAACTCGCTTTCTGGCCATACTAAATGCGAGAGAGACCCACCACAACGATCCGTTGGGATCATTAACTCAATAGCTAGTGCACTCATCGTGTGTGAATGATATCTCTCTTTGGCTAACAACAAATGGGGAATTGATAGATGAGTGCATTCATATATATGTATTCATATTTGTGAATAAATTACAATTTTATTTGAATGTTTATGCATTTTGTGAATCAATAAATATGAGATATTCAATTTAGATTCATGCATTCATGAATACACTCACTTGGTATTCATGAATACATTCACTTTATTTTGAATATGCGATTTTTAAATAAATCTCATCATTTAAAATATTATTAATTTTATATTCACTGAATTATTATTATTCATAAATACACACTCACTTTCATTTGAATATATGTACATTGAAATAAATTGTTCACTTTCATTATTATTTATACAAATATTCATGAGTGCACTCAATTCTTGGCTATATTAACATGACACATACATCCAGAACATTCACTTAACATTCATGAATACACTCACATGTCATATAAATCACCGCTTTTGCCTGCCCATTGTGAATGATGAACAACGCATCGAATGTTATTCACAGATTTGGCTTGTTTTGCATAACTAAATCCATTCAAATTGACAGCTTTAGGATATTATTAGATGGCTTATGACCAAAATGTTTATACGTTCGTAATTGGCTGTCTATTCATATTCATACGCTTAGGCATGACTAAGCTTGAGCTGGTATCATATATCGCTGGCCACTAAATTAACGTTTTTATTTAGCTCGATAAAAAGAAATAGGAAATTATCATAACGCTTCATTCGAGCAATATAAACAATATAAAAAACGGCAAATCAATGTGAATATTATGCGTAACGATCTATCGATCGAGCAATCTAGCCAGTTAACCAACCAGTGGCTGTCATTCAAACTAGATTTAAGTGATTCGTTCACAAAAAGGAATCGCATACGAAACTTCTCACTTAGCGTATGTACACTGTACACTAGAGCTATCGATAAATTATACAAAAACAATCCTAATATTTGCTCCACAAATTGTCAATTAGTGATCAGAGTCCCGCAACATAAGCTTTATGCTAATTATTGCCTAAACACTCCGATCATCGTCTCATTATACAACAAATTGCAAAAAGGAAAAACACAGTAAAAACATATGTTCATGTCGCACAAAGAGAGAGAGGGAGTGGGAAGCACGATAGTTTGATAAGGAAAGAGATACTAGATACAAAGACAATTTCCAGAGTCTCTCTAAAGTTTTATAGATCGTACAAAAATATATTTATATATCTTAGAAAGCTTTATATATATATATATTTTTTTTTGTGATCACTGACGATCGTCTCAATTCTCTATGACTCTCTTATTCTATATAGATTTTTATTACAACTTATGGATTTATTAAAAATGTAATTTATCTTTCTCATTTAAGAAATTTTCAAATATGTTTGCTGCAAACCTTTATCGATAACATTATCGATATATTCTCTCATTTCAACTATATTCTCTCATTTCTCAAGTAATGCAGCAATTACTAGAGATTGTAGATAGTTCCTATAACAAGTCTTTCAATTCTTTTGACATCTTACTATAATTTGCTCTATTATTACTAAACGAGAATAGAATATCTAGAAGTCGTAGCTAGTTGATCACACAAAAGGCTAAGCGTTCGTTTAGCTTTCGGTTAGGGTATCTTGAATTAAAAATGCAAATGCTGCCAATGAATTAATTTACATGTCGAATCCGACCTGTTGAGCGCGCTGCGAAACAAAGCGCCGGAAATTTTGGTTAGTTGCGGCATTTCAATTGATTCGATTTGAATGCAACATCTCTGTCAGTGTGTGAGTGTGTGAGTGTGTTTGAGTCGTTTGATTTAATTCAATAGTTTTTGTATATTTTAATTAGAGTGGAAACTTGGACCAATTGGCAATTTGTTGTTCATTTGTTGTTTTTTTCGCTCTCCCCCCTCCCTCTCTCTCTCTCTCTCTCTCTCTCTCTCTCGCTAAAAATCAATAAACTATTTTAATCGCTTCTGTATGCTAATGCAAAAGCTACAGAAGTAGTAGAGGGCCGCAAGAGTCGAAGCTGAATTCGATTTTATAAATTATTAGTTTTAAATTGTCATTAATTTGGCGCACAGCCACAAACGGCTTTTCGATAAATTAGATAAATATGCAAATGCGACGATTTGTTTTTCTTTGATATACATCGAAATCCGCTTTATGGCCATGCCCTCAACAGCATCCCGCCCTCATCTACAATCGGAACGTGTCTGATCTTTTGTCGAACAAGCAACCAAATTTGCACTTGTCATGCGCTGAATTTATGAGCGAAATATATCAATGACTGAACTGAACAGAACTGAAAGTGATGTGCCAAGAGAGGTTTCTAGATCTTACTTAGGCTAAGACAAAGTTTATTTGCATGATATATACTTTAATTCCTGTTACATTAATCTAATCTAATCTATTCCGATCAATTCTATTACACATATGATCTAGATATAATCTGATCAATATGATCTCTCAAATTGAGCGAGAGATAAAGATTATTAGCTAATCTAATCGCTTAAAATTGATTATATAATCATGATCTGCATAAGATCTTTATGGTAGAATAGAGAGAGAGAGAGCGAGAGAGCGAGAGAGATTGTTTGCGTCGAATATTTGAATATCCTGCAAGATCATCAGCTAATCTAGTAAATAATCTATAAAAGAGAGAGGGAGGGAGTGGGAGAGAGAGAGAAAGGGAAAGAGAGAACCATTTTTTGCATAGAATATCCTTCAATGCAAGATCATCAGCTAATCAAATCCATAGTATGATCATGATCAGCAAATGATCTCAAATATAATATGATCTCTATATTGCAGTAGAGACAAAGCTTCTTTGCTTGAAATATTCTACAATGCCCGATCATCAAGGGAATTCTATGACACATGAACAAGCTATATAATATATACATATAAACTTATCGCTGGGCATAAACTGAGTAGAGAGTGGGGAAGAGATAGAGAGAAAAAATGTAAGACTCTTTTATGGGAAATATTTCTTTCTTTTGAATGCTCTATAAAACTATACATTTTTTAGTTCTGTCTTCATTGTTTCATGGAATCGATGGAACATATGGAACTAGGGAACTATAGAAGTGCTGCATCGATCTCCTCTTCGATCACCTTATGTAAGATGAACTATGGAACTATAAAAGTGATTTCTAATTAGCTGCTCGAATACCTCATGCAAGATCGTTGCCTTTACGAACTACTAGTTAGGCCAACTAAGCAACATAGTTTTACGTCTCTAAGCTGAACTCTATCAAATGGAACTTAAGCTAAACTATAATATAATGATGATCGCATACAATCAATAATTCTCAACTTGTTTTACTTACTGATAGGATCCATGCGTATTGACACAGGTGCCACCATATTGGCAAGGATTCGATTGACATTCCTGCACATCCTCGGAGCATGTGTGACCCGTAAAGCCAGGCGGACAATTGCAACTGAATCTGCTGCTGCCGGCCAAGGCGGAACAGGTGCCGCCATTGCGACAGGGTGAACTAGCGCACAGATTCTGTGTCTGACAGTGATCGCCTAAAGAGCGTGTGAAAGATAGAGAGAGAGAGAGAGTGTGACGAAGTTGTGTTAGGATTAAACATCTGATTGAACTTGTGGCAGCAACACTTACCCGTATAGCCATTGGCACAGATGCAGCTGTACTCCTGCAATGTCTTTAGCTGGCAGGTGCCGCCATTGAAGCAGCGTGCCTGATCACAGGCATTCGCCACTGCAATCTCGCATAGCGACTCCCCAAATCCAAGCGGACAGAGGCACGAGATGCCAGGCCGGCCATTCCGAAAGGCCACCTGACAGGTGCCGCCATTCTGGCAGCGTCCGTGGCCAGTTAAGCAGGGATTCCGATGTTCACAGTAGTCGCCAACGTAGCGTGTATCGCAACTGCAAAAAGAAAAGATACAAGCAAATAGATATAGATAAAGTAAATGTGTGTGTGTGTGTGTGTATGTGATTGGCAATCGGCTGATGCATTCAAATATGCATCTAATGCATACACGTTTGATATAGTTTATAGAGCCGCTCTAGAGCGGACGCCGCTCTCCATGCGGCAGATTTGCGTCCATCGATAAGCGGGCCAAAGTGTTAAAGCAGCTGACACAAACTGACAAAGTTGCCTCATTTCCGCTAGCTGGACGGTAAAGCCAAAGTTAAGACATTTACCAATTGCTTTCACAGCCAGCACTTGGACTACACTTGAAGCAAAAGTTATGCACTTTATTTATGAAGAAATTCAAATTCAAGCGATATTCAATTGAATTTCTCAATCAACTTTTAACTCGATTAATTTACAAAATATTATTGAATTTGCATTTATCGATTAATGAGTAATCGATAATTGTATAGGGTATGATAATTAACATGTTTATAAGACAACATGTTTACTGATTTTATTTAATTGATTTTTTATTAAAATATCTATAATGAATATACATATTCATATATATTTATATACATCTATATATATCTATAATATTTTCATATATAGATATTCATCAATGTAAATGAAACGAATCAAGTTCACATTGAATAGATTCACAAATAATTGTAGTTTTTTATAATATGTCCAATATTTGAGTTCTACTTAAAGTTATTCAAATTTATGGGCAAATTTATATTTGAAAAGTCATGAAATTGATATAAAAGAAATTTATTAAATTTTTTAGCTTTAGTTCAAGTAATCTATATTATTCAGCAAATTTGCTTTATTTGAACTTATCGAAATCAGTTTGAAAATTTACCGACTATTTGAGCTAAACTAGAAATAAATATTTCGAAAAATTTGGTTAATGTTTGAAAGATCATGTTGAAATTAATCAGAAAATTTACTACATATATAAAATTTGCTGGAAGTTGTTAAAATACTGCAGCTTCCACTTGAAGCTATCGAATTGTATTTCAAAATTTTCCAAATATTTTTTTTTGTGGCTGATTTAAAAGAATATTTAACAGAAATTTAATATTTAAATTAATAAAAATAATTTTACCAAACATTTGAGCTTTGTTTAAAACAATTTGAGTCAATTAGAAATTTTGGCAAATATTTTAGTTTCACAAATATTTTTAAACGGATATTGAAAAAAAAAAATTATAAAAGGTTGAATATTTTAACTTAATCTATTGTATTAAAAAAAAAAAATAAATAAATAAAACAAAATAAAAAAAATATAAAAATAAAATAAATAAATAAAATAAAATAAAAAATATATATATAAAATATATATATATATATAAATAAAAAAAAAATAAATAAAAAAAAATAAATAAAAAAATAATTTCACCAACTATTTTAGCTTTGCTTAAAGTTATTTAAATTAATAAAAAAATTTACATATATTAAAATTATTTAACTTAAGGCAATTACAAAGCCAAGAACTCTCATTACAAACGAGGCTTAAAATAGATGAAGTTAACAAATCACAGCAGCTTCAGACTGCATTGTTAACCTTTAATCAAGCGCCAATTAAACTCAATATCGTTTAAGCTAAGCAAAGAAAATATTTCAAGGCTAAATTAGCTTTACAAGCATGCATTAAAGCATTATTCTATTGCAGGCAGCTTTTGTCCATCGCACGCCCTGCACAATGTCTGGCTTCTGACAAAGACAAAAGCTGTTTGCTATGCAACTAGAATGCTGAATGCATGGCTGGACAAATGTTGGTCAAACAAACAGCTGCAACATTCAAACACAAACATATTTAAGTATGCACAATATGAACTGACTGACAGCAACAACAACAACAACAACAGCAACAGCAACAACAACAGCAACAGCAGCAACGACAACAAATTAGCAAAGTAATTGCAGGCAGCAACAGCAACAGCAAAGCGCACTTCGATTGCCAATGACGATGACGATGATGTTGATGATGTTGATGATGCTGTTAATGATGATGATGATGATGATGATGATGTGGTGAATGACGTGGCTGCTGCTGCTGATGATGATTACGCCTCAAGTTGCAGTTAAAGTCGAACGACAACTTGCACATTGTTGTTTTCCCTTGAGAAAAACATTTTTTTTTTTTCGCTTCTTCTTCTCATGTACGGTAATTTGTGCGCGATCTTGATTGCATATTAAATTTTCATCGAAGCCAAAGTCAAAGCCAAAGCAATGAGAAAATTACACGCATTGCAGCAGCATCCCAGAAGAAGAAGAGGCAGCAGCAACAACAGCTAAAAGCTGTGCCAGCCAATGAATAATCATTAAGCCAACTTGACTGCATTTGGCCAATGGCCAAAGGTGGACTGCTGGGGCTGGCAACGTATTGAGAACGGTTTTTCTTTTTTTTTTTTTTGTTTCGCTTACCGTTACAAGTGTGTGAAAATGCTTTAGATTTAGCATTAATTTGTAACAGAAAAGTGCCCAGCCTGTGTCGATTGTTGATCCTAATCGAAGCTGTGCGAGAAAATTAAATGGCGATAGGCAAAACAGTTGGCCAACCAGTCAACATGTTGTTGTTGTTGTTGTTGTTGGCCTGAGAAATCGATGTTGCTGCTGCTGTTGCTGCTGCAACTGTGGAAGCCGCCAACATGCCTCGTTGGCCAGCCAGCAGCCGATGCTGCTTGATAAGAGACTTGCCTTCCATTCAAATGAGGTGTCAGGCGCTGCTGCTGCTGCTATTTTTTTTTTTTTTATTAAATTAATGTAATATAAATTATACACGAGCCAGTTGAGGTTGAGCTGTGGCCGCTGCGAGCGCTTTCAGTTCAGGGTGTTGAGCTGGGTTTGCTAACTTGTTTCGTGTTGTTTCTGCTGGCGTTTTCAAATGAACAGGCAACAACAACAACAATAGCAATGGCTACGATAAAAAAAAAACAGAGTAAAGGAGAAAAAACACCAAATACAAAAGGAAAGAAAAATAAATGAAAACGTGACTCGCATTGGCAAACACAAGCATAGTATCCAGGGTGTGTTTGGAGCCAGCAGCTAGAGATGACCGCGTGACAGCAGCGTGAGTCACGTGTTGGTTGTGGGCGTGGTGGGATTGCAGCAGCAGTGGTGTGGTGAATGTCATTTTTTTTCTTTAGAGATAAGCATGGTCAAGCGCTGGATGTGGTCAATTTTGCAATGCGCTGTGGTGAGTTGCAATGCGCGCTGTTTGTTTTGCCAAAGCGCACGATTTGGCACATATTTGCAAGTGTGGTGAGTTTAATATGTGTGGTGAGTTTTTTGTCAAGAGCGTGGTGAGTTTGTAATAATAAAATGCAATGCGCTCTGTTTGTTTTGCCAAAGTGCACAATTTGCAAGTGTGGTGTGTTACACAGGTGTGGTGAGTTTTTTGTCAAAAGTGTGGTGAGTTTGTATAAAATTTCTCACACAACATTTGCATTGCCATTTAGTTGCTTTACATGAGTTTAGTTTTGCATGCGCATGCGCATGCGTGTGCGCGTGTGTGGTGAATTTGAATGCATTTCCAATAAGCTAACGGTCACGTTCACATCAAATACATCAAACATCACGATCTATATGAGATCTTACTGTCAAAAAGAATTCATGCTAGCCATGTGTGAGAAAATTAAAAGAAGAAATTATATTATATATATATATATATATATATATATATATATATATATATATTATATATTGTATATCTATTTGGTATGCTTCGTCTCAATCGCTGTCGTTGCTGTCGATTTCAATTTGCGGTCATCGTCGACAGTGTGTGTGAGAGATGAAGATGGAGAGAGAAATGTTCATAACCATAACTTTATAATGCTTCAGTTAGAGATTGAGCTTCTCACGAGCGTAACCACAGCAGCAGCATCCACTGTAGGCTATCGAATGTGCTGTATCCATAACCAGAGGATGATTTAATGTCTTTGCCCGATGATCAGTCATCTGTGCTCTGGTCGGTTGGCTGTCTTGGTCTATTTGGTTTATGGTCTATGCAGTTGCAGCTGCAGATCTACAAGTACAACGCCTAGTTATAGCTGCTGGTTTAACCGATTCGTTGTGGTTTAGTTGTTGTTGTTGTTTGTAATGCGCCCTGGGTATCTAATTTCTGCAGAGCAATGCAATTCACACGCTCGCCGTTTGCTAGAGAGACAGTTGCCTCTGCCTGAATGTATTCTGCTGAGCTAACACATATCAAGATCGACAAACGACAATGTATGTATGTTGAGAGAGAGTGAGCGAGAGAGAGGGAGACTGGAAGTGAGACAGAGCAGTGCCAAAAAATGCTTATCGCCCAGTTAACATCGCTGTCAATGTCTTTAGCCAGGTTGCAATTAAAGGCTCGGCAAGGCTCAGCTTGGGTTCGCTTTGCTTGGCTGTTTGCCTCTGGTTGACAAAAGCGCCCAATTAAAGCATAATTTTCCTTTTTATTTGGCAAAAAGCAATCATGTTGATGCTGCTGTTGCTGTTGCTGTTGCTGCTGCCATGCACCATGATATTGATCTTTGTTTGCAAACTTGAGCAGCCACTTGGCTACGCTGCGCTTGATGAGCTTCTTCTTGTTGTTGTTGTCGTTGTTGTTCTCTTTGTGCGTGCCTTGTGTATTCGATCAGTTCAACTCGCTCTGCATCTTCATCTCAGTTTCTGTTTCTGTTTCTGTTTCTGCTTCTGTCTCTCTTGAGTCAGTTGCATTCATAGCATTATGCCCATTATGGCAACAGTTGCAAATCGAACAAAGATCGAGATTATTGCATGCACTATGCTAATTAGTTGCTTAACTCAAACAATGTTGCTAATTTAATTGACATGCGACTTGATTATCAATGCAACATCATAGCTTATCAAAAAAACAGTGGCGCCCTCTGTTGTCTAAGCTAGGCGACACACACAAGAGATAACCCCTTGCAGCAAATGTGCAAATGCATGCAAAATCTGAGCAAAACAAAAAAAAAAAAAAAAAAATTCCCATTAAACTGGGAATCACATAGAAAGGCGATAATGTTGAGCCGGGGGTTAAGTCTACAATTGATCTGTGATGATCTGTGTATTTGCGTATGCAATAAGTTTAGATGTTGAGATTGGGGTATATAATAATGCTTGTTAGATTTCTGAGAATCACCTAGAGAGGTCATATGGCTAAAGCGCTCAATTAGTCAATTATCTATGCATAGAGAACACAATATATATGTATATAAGTCTAATTGTCATGCAAGCTTCGTTTTCAATCACTGAGAATCACCTAGAGAGGCCTTTATGCTGATCCGCATATGTTCAAAGACATCGAAATCAAAGTATTAATTAAAAGTATTTTAAAAGTCTTCTAAGCACATTTTTCAATCACTGAGAATCACCTAGAGAGGCTAAAATGCAAAAATGTTGAGCTAAGCAATTGATTTATGATGTGCATTAGATATTAATTGAAAATTAAAAGTATTTAATGAAAGTATACTAAAAAAGTCGTGTAAGCTCATTTTCAATAACTGAGAATCACCTAGAAAGGTAATTTCGCTAAGCCCTTCAATCAGCCAATTGAACTCTGATCTATTTCACCATGCACTCAGTGTACGACTATATATATATATTGTATTTCTGAGAAAAATTTCCAAGTATCAATGGGTTTATCGAACTAACTTGATGCGAATATTTTGAAGCTCTACAAAAATTTGCATGTTAAGAATCTAATCGGAACGCGTTGATCCATTGAAACATTCTCCTAGCTCAGTGCACAGTGCTGAATAGTCTTCAATGTCAAAGCTTCGCTTTTTATGGCCAAAAAGAAAAGTACACACAGATATATACATATATATATATATATATATATGTATATGTATGGATATGCGCGCTACTTATGTCCCACAGGTTAAGCAGAAAAAAAAAACATAAACCAAAGACACGAGAAAAAAAAAAAAAAAAAAAAAAGAAAAGCAAAGACAAACGACAGTAAAACGTTGAGCAAAAGTTCTAAGATGCTTTTCAGTTCTGCTTCTTCTTCTTCTGGTTGTTGTTGTTCTTGTCTTTCAGCATTCAGCTGTTTAATGTTGTTCTGGGTTTTTTCATTTCATTTCAATTCATTTCTGTTTTTTGGGTAAACAGCGCACACTTCTCACATTACAAACATGCCATGGCGGCTGTGCATGTTTTTCACGTGAAAAGCCAACAATGCCAAACGACAGGGCACCAAAAACAACAACTGGGCAGGTGCAACATGCACAGCCAGACAGACAGACAGACAGAGAGAGAGAGAGAGAGAGAGAGAGAGAGAGAGAGAGAGAGACAGAGCTAGACTGACAGAACCGTGTTGTCGTCGCTTTGTTGTTGTTCGTACTATGTCAATGTGCCATTCTGAGTCACTGTCCCTTCAGATATATATATATATATATATATATATATGTATATATCGCTATCTATATCTCTTTCTATCTCTATTCTCTAGCTCTTTTACCATTTACCTATTGCCATCTCTATTCAACTAGCTCTGCATTTCACCCCAGGCATTTTGACTATTTGTTTAGCAACTGAGCCTCGGCTCAAAACTCTCAAACACAAATGTGGCTATAATTTTTTCAGCTTTGGGCCGAGCTCGAGACGGACCCGTTTTTCTTATGCTTCTTCATCTACTTTTTCTTCCTCTTCTTTCTGATGTTTTGTTATGTTTCACGAAATGCGTGACCCCAGCATGGTTGAGCTACAAATTTTACACCACAACAGAAAAAAAAGAGAGAGAAAAAAAAAACAAAAACATTTCTTTCCGCTTTTAGCTGTCCATCCATCCATCGGAGTCATCCATCTAATGCCTGAGCTATGGGCCTGGCTTTTGTGTTTGCTGCGCATGCGCAGGTAAACAGACGAGACAAACCAACAACCACAAAAAAAAAAAAAAAAAACTGCATATTTTACGAGCAACCAGTTCATCAAATAATTTACAGGTAACCAGCGGCGACTGTTCGCTCATTCACAATTGTCATTTAAATTTATGTTGCGCAACATTGTTGCCAGCCAATGTAGTTGTCAAATATTTAACAGCTAGTTAAATTCAAGAATCTTTGATATTCAATACAATTTCTCTTAATCTATATCAAGTCTATGTCTATTGAGTTAAGAAACTTCTTGTCAAATTTGACAGCTACTTTTAGCAGCTAACCTCTAGTAATGCTTTCATTTGCTTTAAAAATATTTGATATTAATGGAAAATGTGAACTTAAGCATATGAGTATTGGGATAACAAACTGCTTGTCAAATTTGACAGCTACTTTTAGCAGTTGGCCTCTGGTTACGCATGCATTTGCTTAAAGAATCTCTAATATTAATGAAAAATTACAATTAAAAATAATCTGAATTTTGTTTAAAGTATATAACAAACTTTTTAAAATACTGCTTGTCAAATTTGACAGCTACTTCTAGCAGCTGATCTCTAGTTATGTCTCATGCGCTTAAAGAATCTTTGATAATAATGAAAAATATCGCCTAAAAACAATATAAATATATATGTATCTATAATATAAAATATATGTATATAACTATATGTCAAATTTGACAGTCACTTCTAACTAGCTAATTTCAAATTTTTGTCTTCAAATGCTTGACATTTCTTTAATAACAATGCTCAAGTTTGCTAACAATTTATCTCAAGTTAAATAGCAATGCAATAACAAACTGCTTGTCAAATTTGACAGTCACTTGAAATATTTAGTCTCACATTTCTAGTCTCACTCGCATGTTATACTAAATCTTTCATAATTTCTTATATAATTTCATGTGTAGATTTCATGTAAATACAATTTTTACAACTAATTAGATATATGAAGAGAGAGCGAGAGAGGGAGAGGGAGAGAGAGAGAGAGAGGTGAGGTGAGCAATGCTGTAAATAGTAAATGAATCACTATTGTATTGTCGCATGATCATTGCAATAGGCCAACACACAACAGACGCAACTGCAACAGAGCATGGGAATTATGGCAGCTGTCAACATTGGCTCATATCTGTATTATGACATGGCCCAAAACAATGCTAGATTTACGTAATACCACAAGACGACGCCTCATATATATACAGAGAGAGAGAGAGAGATATAATTAAAAATTGTTGTTGCTGTTGTCTGTCGTTTGTTCGTCGTGAGAATGCGCAAAATACGTTAATTGAGTTTCAATAAAATGTTTTAATTTGACGAGCGCAACGAAATTAAATGAAATGAAATCAGGCAACTTGAGAAATTAAATATAAAGCAAAAAAAAAAAAAAAAGAAAAAGAGAGCTAAAGGTAGAGCCAAGAAAACAATCAGCCAGGCTAAAGGAATTTTGTACGCCAACGCCTTGACTGCAAAAAAAAAAAAAAAAAAAAAAAAAAAAAAAAAAAAAAAAAAAAAAGGGCGCGCAAAATGAAGAGAGAAAAAAAAAAAAAAAAGGCTGAAGTATTGCTCATGCCACTTTAGCTGTATGTGTGTGTGTGTGTGTGGCAACAATTTATAGCCATTGCTGCTGCTGCTGCTGCTGCTGCTGCTGCTGTATAAGGTAAGAATGTAAAATGCAAGCGTAATGCACAATAAATATTCGCTACGCTCTGTCAGGGTAACTGGGAACTAACTGGAGCTGAGTAGCTGTGTAGAAGCTGCTGCTGATTTGTTATAGCAGCAACAACAGCAACACCAGCAACAGCAACAGCAACACTAAAAAGCAATCAAAGCAGGTTGCAAACAAGTTTGACTTGCGGCAAAATTGAAGCTGCGGTCCTGCTGATAAAAATCGAAGGATGCGCCAGTGTCAGACTCAGAGTCAGAGTCAGAGTCAGAGTCAGATGCAGCTACAAAATGGCCGCCAGCTGATGCTCTCTAAATGTGTCATCAACAGCAACAGCAACAGCAGCAGCTGCTTAAGAGATTAGCGCGGCATTTTTGCTTTTGACTTTTGTGCTTGGGCATTTTCATTGTCATTTCCTTTAGGCCAGCCCATGTTTTTGTTGTATTAGAAATACACACACACACACACACACACACACACACATTGAAGACCATTGCGGCCGTCGTGCTTAATGATGAGTTAATTAAAGTAATTGCACGAAGAGCTTGAAAATTTTTCACTTTTTATTGTTAGCTAGGGCCAACAGCAGGTAGGGTAAAGCTAAGCTAACGGCCAAGACGTGGCGGGGCAACAACAACAAAAAAGAAGAACAACAAACAGCAGCAGCAACAGCAGCAGGTAAAGGAAAGCCAAAAAGAATATTTCAAGTGCAAAGCGTGTGAGCGAAGAGTTGAAATAAAAACTAAAGTTGTTGTTATTCTGCCTCTGCTTTAGCTGCTGTTTGTCTGGGGGAAATGAAATTAAATGGAAATACATACATATATATATATATATATATATATATATATATATAGGTATGGGCATTAAGCCATACACATACATACTCTCTCGCTCTCGCTCTTGCTTTGTGGCTGGCTCGCCATGAAACAATGAACTGAGCTGCTGCACAATACAAAACGAAAGACTTAGGCAACGAACTTGCCCCGTCAGGCAGGCCGCTGTGTTGCAGTAAAATAAGCGCAGAAAATTCTTTGCGCCTAACTTTTTATTTCTTTTTCAATGATTTTACCAGTGCAATGCGTTAGCCAACAATTGTAACAGGATAAAATAATATTATAAATAATTTAAATAAATAAATAAGTAAATATATACATATATATATGTATATGAATATATATTTAATTCCAATCATATTCATTCATTGATGAAAAATAAAATTTAAAATAAAAGCTTTAATTTTATATAAATTCTTGAATATTTGAAAAAAAAATTAAACGAAATAAAGTATTTACATAGAAATCTTTACATATATAAAATAACCATAAAATATATACATATTTCTACAAAACTCATATGCATTGAAAAAATTCTTTAATTTTTTTAAATTTTAATTTTTCAAGAAACTATACTTAAATAAAACGTTCTAATTGAAAAAAAAATTCTTTAATTTAATAAAGAGAAATATAATTTAAAAAAAAATAATTTTAATATAATTTAATTGAAAAATTATTCTGTAATATTTGAAGAAAAATAAAATGAAATGAAAGACTTTAAATGCCTATAAAATATTTATTTTTTATATAATTTATAAAAATGTTGCAATAATAAAAATTCTTTAATATTTGTAAAAAAATAAAAAAATGATTTAATTACCCATCTAAAATATATATATTTAATATATAATTTAATTTAATTTATAATAATTTATATACATATTTCTATGAAACTGATTGTTGCTAACTCAAGCAATTTTCTTGGCTATTAAAATAAATATTATATAATTATATATATGCATGTCTCTTGATTTTTGTGCAAGCTCAATTTTCGTTTGTTTACGACAAAAAAAAAAAAAAGAAACCATGGGAAAAAGCCAAATCTTTTCTTTATAAACAAAATGAAAAAAAGCGATTGAAATAGCAAACGTAAAATGAGCAACATATAAACATGTGAACATATATGGGCATATATATATATATATATATATATTGTGATATATAGAGAAATAAATATAGATATATGTATACATATGTATACCTCTCTCTCTCTCTCTCTCTCTTGCTGTTTTTACTGTAATATTGTCAGAATCCATAAAAAAAAACTCCAAATTTCCTAAACAAATTTCTTTTTTTGTTTTGCCAAATATTTGTGTTGCGATAATGTGGCAGCAAGATGAGTCATCAGCAGGCTCATCATCACGCAGCAATATGAGTTTTTATATTTTATCAGTATTTTTTTAATTTTCTCTCTTTTTTTTCTATTCGCTTGATCGTTTGCACTTCAAAGCGAAATTTTCGATATGCCGCATTCGCGGTCCAAGACAAACTTTGGCTTCTATCTATATATTTCATCTTCATCTTCATCTTCTTTTTTTTTTTTTTTTTTTTTTTGTGGGAGCTGCTCATTAACATGTCATAAACCGCAAGCCAAAAAAAAGCACTCACAAAAATTTATATGCTTGGCTAAACAATAAAAATCGAGAAATAATAGAAGAAACAATTGTGTTGTAGAAGTTGTAGAGAAAAGAACAGTTAACAATTGAAATATTTTTTTTTTTTTTTGTTTTTTTGAGTTATTTGTATAAATCGTGAACATTGTTTGAGCTGAAATACGCTCAAGTGCATAATTATGCAAAGGTGGGCGATGCAGGCAGACGAAAATGAACATTTGACATAATATATATATAGATATATATGTATATATATATATATATTTATAGCAATCAGTTGAGCTGACTGGCAAACCAATCAGAGCTGAATCGTCTGACATAAACGACTGCGCGATCTGCAAACGTCACGTCGTGTCCTGCACAGGCCATCAACTCGAGCAATCAAGTCAATTAAACAAACAACCGCAGAGCAAACACACACAAAGAGAAAGAGAGATAGATAGTGAGAGAAGAAGAAGAGTGAGTCTAAGCTTGGCAGGCAGATTGGCCTGCTGATCGTATCAAGCTGATCGGTAAACGGCAAAACTTAAACAAAAAAAAAACCGAAAGAAAAAAAATACAAAGCAAAACCTCGTGAAATTTTCAAATTTGCAAAATAATCATTGAGCTGTGCACCAATTCGAAATCAAGACAAAATGCGGTAAATGCGGTAAATCCAGGCTAGAGCTAGAGGAATCATGATTTAAGTCGATGCTAAAGATCAAATACCCTTTAGTCCAGTCAATGTTGAACTGTTTAACAACTATTTCAGCTAGTGATACAAGTTTGGAAATTATTATTTATTTATTATTATTTTTTTTTTTTGCTGTCATTAATGTTGGTCAACTTTAGTTGATGCAATGGACAATGGCTATATGAAATGATCATGTTCACTGTGCAGGGTATTCAAAATGTAGATATATAAAGCGCAATACTCTAATAGCTCAAACTCAAGCTAACTGCCTAAAGGCAAAACAGTTACTGTAACCGGCTCAATGGCTGACAAAGTTCAAGCGATGTTATCGCACATTCAGACAGAGCAACAGAGAGAGAGAGAGAGAGAGAGAGAGAGAGAGAGAGAGAGAGAGAGAGGGAGGGAGAGAGTAGCCAGATCACTTACATATGTAAAGACTGCAATGGAGCAGCAGTCTCTACTGCCCGATCGTGCCGTTGATGATGATCAGAGACATAGTCAGAGACTTAGCGACTCAGAGACTTAGTGACTTAGCGACTCAGAGACTAAGAAGCTAAATATACTGCCGCCACATGGGCTTGATCATCAGACGCGATAGTCGACTCTATACAGAGAAAATGTCGTAAAACCAATGACAACGGCAGCCGAAAAAAAAAGCGGTCGCATTTTTAGGCTAAAAGCTTAAGCGCTTTTATGTAATTGCTCGCTAAAGATACTGATAGCAAAATAGTCAAAGGAAGAGAGACAGAGAGAGAGAGAGAGAGTGAAGGAGAGAGAGAGAGAGCGATAGAGAGATACGTGGCATAGAGCAGGCAAAATGTTGCAGTGACTCTAAACGTTAATCACTCACGATCGCAGGCAATGAGAGAACATGTCTCATGCATATGCATAAGCACTAACTCTCTAAAAGATAAGCCACAAAAGATCATAAGAAAAAGGGCAGAAATCAGGTTTAAAAAAAAAAAAAACAATACTTGACCCAGTTACTTATTACGCATAGCTAGCAAATGATCAGAGACGATCAATGATCAATGGCTCAGCAAGATATCGAATGCATTGATATGCATGTGAGTCAAAAAGTTAATTAAATATCTAGAAATTGTATATACAATGCAGACAGCAGCCGATAAAGATCACAGAGCAAACGATCAACATATAGACGAAGAGCAAAGATCTGAGAGAAAAAAAAAATAAAAAAAAAAAAACGAAAAACCAAATACATGAGTTTCTCAAGAGCTCAATGAAAGCGCCCTCAATCGTGCGATAGATCATACAAAGATCACTGAACACTGATCATGACATAAAAACAAAGAGAGACAGGGGGAGTGAGAGAGAGAGAGAGAGAGATAGGGTTAACCAACTGTTTGGCAATGCAATCGATGTTCAAACGATCTCGCCCCGGTTTCAACTACAATGCACGCCCAGACTTTTTTTTTCATCTTCTTCTTTTTTTTTTTATTATTATGCCATGTTCGCAGACTCGTAAAATTTTGACAGACTCTGTCAAAAAAAAAAAAAAGAAAGAAAGAAACCAAAATGCCCGTCCATGTCTGCCTGCTTGCCGCCATATCATAACTCAGCTCAAGTTATGCGTTGAGTACGTGCCATTTGTATTTGAGCCGCATTCGCATGTGATTTATTACAAAAGCAGACCACAAAAAAAAAAAAAAAATCACTGACAAAGGCAATGGAAGCGAAAAGAAAATGCATTAGTACAACGACAACGACAAGTGACAAACGAAATGTTGCAAGGATTGAACACTTGTCTCTCTCTCTCTCTCTTACTCTCCCTCTCCCTCTCCCTCTCCCTCTCCCTCTCTCTCTCCTCTATAATGCTAAAAATGTGTACAAAAGCACGCAGCATCATTCGTTCGTCTGCCACATCGTATATCCTCTGTCGACCTTTTGTCTGTCAAAGGAAATTGAATTTCAGCTACGTTTCAATCCTTGCCTCATTTATGTACTTCTCTCTATTATATTTTACTTTTATTATTATTATAATATGCATATATATTGGTTCTTTGTCTAGACGAAATTCATGTGAATTGAAGCTTCGGCATTTCTTTCATCAGGCCAACAAATGTTAATTCAATTTCAAATTTCCAGTTCCATTTCAATTTCAATTTGTTCAGCGCTTGTGTCCTTGACCACAATTGAACGCCAGCCATCGTCGATCACGGCCAATTGATTGACATATGCAAAATTTCGCAAGCCAAAAAAAAAAATCAAAGAAGCAGCAATTTTATGCTAATAACTGAGCACATCAATTCCAAGTTCAGGGCAACAAAAAACAAAAAAAAAAAACAAAATTTTTTTTTCACGCATAAATTAACATAAATTACATCGATCGCTGCGATCGATAATCGCCGTTGTAAAATGCGCCTAATTAACTTATGTTTCCTTCCTTCCGCTCAAATAAATTATTGTTTTTATTGCTTTGTTTACTTACGCGCAGTAGGATTTGCCATTCGCCTGTGTGATGCATGTGCCGCCATTTTTGCAGCCCAATGTGCTGCAGGAAACGACCAAAGACAAGCCGGTTTCTGATGGAATAAAAGATGGAAAAAAAAAAGAAGAAATTGATTAATGAAATTATAAATTGTAATCAATTAAAGATTAAGCTAAGTTCTAGATGCTATGTTTAGATTGCATTTTCTCTATATGTTCAAGGGATCCAAAGATCTAGAGATTCAGTGATGCCGAGATCCAGAGATTCAGAGATCTAAAAATCAAGAGATCAAGAGATCCAGAGATTCAGAAATCAAGGGATACAGAGAACCAGAGATCAAGAGATACATAAATTCCGAGATCCAGAGATTCCGAGATTCAGAGATCAAGAGATCCAGAGATCAAGAGATCAAGATATCCAGAGATCAAGAGATTCAGAGATTCAGAGATTCGGAGATTAAGGGATCCAAAGATCAAGGGATCCAGATTTAGAGTTCTTAACTCGTTGTAGATCTACGATTCAAGTTCATTGATCTTTCGTATTTTTGATAGACTCAAACTATTCATATAACTAAGATATATTTTTATTGATTCTTCTTCTTATTATTAAATTAGCCTCAAACTCTTTAATAGAACTAAGAATCCATTTCATTTTCTTCTTCTTCCAGTTTCCAGTTTCCTTAGAATAACTCTTTAGATCATACTTAATATAGATTTAAATTCTTAATAGATCTGTGTTTGGAATTATTTCATTGATTTTTCTATTAAATATATAAGTCTATGTAAAAATTTTTTTTCCATTTCATTTTTTATTAGTTTCGATTAGATCTGAAGATTCATTGATTTTTCTATTAGCTATATAAATCTATATAAAATTCCATTTAATTTTCTATTTGATCGTAGATCTGAAGATCCCATTTCAATGCTTCTTCTTTCTTAATAAAATTAAAAAAATTTAAACAGTTTTATAAATGATAGTTAAATATCTATAAAGCATACTTTATATAGACGCAAACTCTATATATACATTTATATTTATAGATCTATTGCTATTGATTCTACTTTATTTTTATTGCTTCCTCTGTCAATTCTCAGTTTACTTGATACTTTACAAAGCTAATTCAAATTTCATAGACTATTCAACGTACAATTCAAAGTGAGTAATGGGACTAGAGGGAGAGAGAGCGAGAGTAGAGCGACAAAGCTAGCATATAAACTGACTTTAAATAGCAAATGCCGGCAAAAGTCAAAGTTGCTGACAAACGATCAGTAAATCGCAACAACAATAAGAAGACGACGACGACGATGCAGAAGAAGAAGAAGAAGAAGCCAAAGCAAACAACAATAAATAAGGTTCAGTGCACTTGAAACAGTAGAGAGGGACGCCTGTAATCTCCACCCTCCCCCTTTCAACCAATGTGCAATTTGCTGCTTTCAGCAAAGCAAGCAAAAGCTGAAGAAGCAGCAAAAGAAATATGCTTATTTTTCATTGTAAAAATGGCACACAAATTAAACAAACGTGCCGCTCGCCAAAGCGCCCCAATGTTTGCTAATTGGGCGTGTGGCGATTTCCTGCCAGCGAGAGGAGAGGAATAAAGAGAGAGACAGAGAGAGAGGGAGAGAGAGAGTGACTGAAGAGTGTGCCCAATAGGGGGAGCGGATAGAGGTTAGAGGCGCACGCAGACAACAGGCGACAATAAGTTTTGATTGCCCGCACGGCACAATAAATAAATAGCTTTGTCTTCCCAGCGAGCGGGCCAGAAGCAATATATATATATATATCATATAAACCCAAACACTTGACACCCCTACCCCTCTAGACAGCCAAATAAATATGTATGTGAATATAGCTAGATATATGCTATATAGTTGTGCATAGTCAAGCAAGTATATATGTATGTCTGTATATATTTGTATTTGTATGTATATATTTTTTGTTCAATGAGCGCGCTTTGTTCACCGCTTGGCATTCGAAATGCAACACGAAATTGTCGCGAATACGCAAAACATAAATTTCGCATTTGAATGATCGATGGGACAGACAAAAAAAAAAAATAAATAAATTAAAAAAAAAAAAAATAAAATAAATAAAAAAAAAAAATTAAAATGAACCCGGCATAAATCTTAGCGCAGCAAAATTTCAAGCCTGACTCATACGCGGCGTATGCATTATATTGCGACACAGCAGCAGCATGCTCCACAGCAACATGTTGCTATACATTGTTGCTTGTCTTAATTTTTTGCAACATTTTTGTCGCCAGCTGCGCTCCAGTGCCAAATGTCTGCACATGCATGCCTCTGCGTCGCTCTCCCTCTCCCTCTCTCTCTCTACCTATCTCTCTCTGTCCCTCTGTGTATAAACTAATTGACCTCAATTAGTGCAGCAAAAAAAAAAATAAAATAAAAATCATAAAAAGGCAAAAATAAAAGCAGACCACAAAATGTTTTATGCGCATTGTTAAGGTGCGGTTCTTGAGAGAAATATTATTTGCATGATTATCTTGTGGATATAAGAACTCGATGAAAATATAAACACATACAAACACACATATATATTTTTGTTGTTGTATTATTATTGTGAATTTCATATTTATCATTGTGCTATTATGAAGAGAAAAAAAAAAAACAAAACCTGCATATGAGTTATGCTTCATTTGATGTTAGCAACAAATAAAGCTTGTCTTTATTTTATTTATTTTTAATTCTTTTTTTGCTCTATAGAGTTGACCTGCAGCCATTCCTAATTTACATTCAGGGCATATAGGTTTATTGATATTGTATATAAGAGGCAGCAGGAGTCATGACAGACTCCATGAAATATCTATGTATATAGTTGATCAGTTCGTTGAAATATATTCATATATTCATATATGGATATGAATATATTCAATTAAAATTTAAATATTTGAACTGCTTCAGATACTTCTCTTATAAGGAGAGTTTTTTTTTACTTGTTACTCAAATTTATTATGAATTTACGAATTTTTTCGTCAACTATTTTCATAAAATACTAAATTTGGTGTATTTTTTTCAATTTTTAAACCATTTAAAATACAATAAAAATAAAAAAGAATAAAAACAATATTTCTAGCTCTAAAGATGAGCGAGATATAATTTTAAAAAAATATGTTTGATCGATAACTATAAAACGATAGAAGTTATCGATTTTCTGCAATAATATACGCATCTAACAAAAAAAGAATAAAGTCTCTAGCGCTTTTATCTATATAAAATCGAAGCGTTCAAACATACGAATAGACGGACTGATAGTATATACCCTGATTTCCCATTTGGGTTCAGGTTATAAAAAGCATATTGAACACACTCAGACAGAGGGAAGACTACTTAATACCCAGCAATTTTCAATGGGTTCAGCGTGTAAGAAATTAATAAATAAAAATGTTTAAAATTAATCAAAATAATATACTCTTTATCCTTTTCATAACAGTGTATTAGTATGTTAATCACTATATTCCTCTCAACAAAATAATTTTGCCTAAAATAAAATGTAAATAAATTATATTGCCAAATATTTAGCACGACTAAGATACTAACTAACTAACTAACTAATATACTATTACTTTTATGAGCCTATGCTTCTCCTCCCAAGACTATATATTTTCGATAGATATTTCTTTACTTCATACTTGCTTCTAATCAATTATATTCGATAGCTGAGCCGTGCACAGCTCGAATACTTTAGAGATCTATAGATCTGCTTTGAGCTATATCCTAGCTTATTTATATTCAATTTACATATTAGTTAAGCTTTCATACTTTGTGTGTGTGTGTGTGTGTGTTTTTTTTTAGTGGGCGTGGCTGACTTAGCTAAACTTGAATCTATTAAGAGACCACACTCGCTGGCCCATTCAACGCTTCATCGATAGACCGTGAAATGCTTTTCGTATAAATTGTTTTTTTTTTTTTTTTTGCCTCTTTTTTTTTTTTTTTTTTTTATTGCGTGTGATTTACCGCACAATGAAATGCGCGGTAGAAATCTGTTTGGTTGCTTTGGCACTTGTTTTTGATGCTCGGTATGCTCGACCGTTTAGTCGGCCACTTGGCGATGCAGGCAAGTGTAACGTGTTGAATGCCACGCCCTCACACCCAACAAGCATGCGCGTTGGCTTAGACAAATGAGTTGTTAATTGCGCCTCATAACTGGGCTTAAATTGTTGCCATAATTGAAGCTTAAACTCACACAATAGATTTATTTTTACATGATATTCATCTAGAGAAATTGCATATATAAACAGTTCAGTTCATTACATTTAAAGTAATTATATATAACTTGATAATTAAATTCTTCTAGCCTCCCATTTGCTAGTCACTGAAAAAAACTATTTGTTTTTGACGAGTATTCTGTAGTCGTTGCTGTCCCATTTAAAAATATTCTTTACTTCTTCTAATTGTCTGTCTTTCAGCATGCAATGAAGTTAAAATGCTGATTGTCAGCTGACTGATAAACCCTAATTTTAATTATCATTCAGTATGTGTGCAGTGCAAGAGGAGAAAGACAGAGAGGGAGAGAGAGAGAGGGAGTCAGCGGGATGGAGGTGCAGACAAATGTCACTGGCCGTTATAAATGGCGCTTATCGAATTTAAATTTTTCGCCGCTGTTGTTGCTGCCACACATACATATGTACATGCACGCTGAGCAAACAGCAAACAAAAGCCACCCAAAAACGCTATCAGCATAATAAGCAACAGCAACAACAACAACAACAACAGCCGCAAAACTAAAACTAAAACAAAGGCAAAAACGGAGGGAAAAAAAAAAACAAAACAAAAAAACAAGCCAAAACATAGCAACAACTTCGACAGCGACAAGTAAAATAGCAACAAAAACAAAAACAACAACAACAACAATAAACATAAAAGCAACAACAAACAACCTAAAAAAACAAAACCACGGCCAAAAATTTCTCACGCTTTTCTCTAGCGTGCAAAGGCGCGCACTATATAGCATATATATATATATAAATATATATATATATATATATATATATATATATATATATATATATATATATATATATATATATATATATAGCATATATATATATATGAATTTATTTTTTATATAAACTATCAACAATAAAAAAGTAATAATAAAAACAAAACCGCAAAGCGCAGCCAAAGTCATAAAATAACAATTTATTTATAACAAAATGAAAGAGCAACAAAACTTTGTAAACTGTAAATTGAAGCACAGCAAAAGTGTGGCAATAATAGAAAGAGAAAGAGACAGAGCGACAGAGAGAGAGAGAGAGAGAGAGAGAGAGAGAGAGATCATTGGAGCTGTCAATAAATTGCAGCTTAAGCAATTTTTAAGCAAAATATTTTATATTATCGAAATCAATTTGCATTGAGTCTTTGCAATACAGGATATCTAACAAGACTATACATTAAATATTTTTTTTTTTATAATAGTGAATATCTATAGAGTGCATATAGTAAGTATATCATATCAGTAGTGGAAAAAATATATATAATAAACTGTTGTCAGACAATGCAAAAAAAAAAAAAAAGAAGAAATGTATGAGGAGATGCAAGCTAAAGAACTCTTATCTGAGCAACAAATATAATATGCAAAAGTGAGAGAGAGAGAGAGAGTGAGAGAGAGAGAGAGAGAGAGAGAGAGCGAGAGAGAGTGTGTGTATGTGTTCTATTTATGAGCAAAACGTGCCTCCTTCTCGTGTGATATTTCTATTTTTTTTTTTTTTGTAATCTGAATGCGTTTTAATCGTTTCTATGGCAAACGCGTCATTAATTCTACTACCGAAACTTCGATACGCTTAAGTTCTCAGGCTTTATCTAAATATGAGAAATATGTATATACATAAATGTATAAAAAAAATAAAAAAAAGAGTATATATATACATATGTATGCATGCATGTGTGAGCATATCAAGCAGAGTTCTATGCATGCTGCTACATGTTTTTTTTTTTTTTAAATTGTTTGAAAAATCTCAAAATTGAATTTCGTCATAAAACGCAATAATTAAAGAGATTAAAGTCTTGGCAATTAGCTAAAACATTTGTTACGAATAATATTGAAATGTTTTGATTGAGCAGAACAGATGCACATATGTACATAAATATGTATATGTATGTATAATAAAATAATATAAAAATCATCCTAAAGTTCTGATCTAGCAGTAATCATCCTACATATAAGCTCTATATAATCAATCAAATAATCATCCAATTATAAATGAAACAAGTAAGAAGGCTCTAGTCGAGACGGCTCGACTACGAGATACCCTGAACCCTGCAAAAAAATTAATATTCTTCTTCTTTACGCACATATAAGCGAGCGCTCTGCTAACCGCGCAATTGCTGCCGACGTTTGGGGGTGGGATGGGCTGTACTTTGAACGCTTATAACTCCATTTCTAGATGGACTATCTTCATGAAACTTTCAGAATATATTAATAGCATTTAAATCTGTCTATTTGCAAAATGACAAGTCTCTAGTATTTGAAATAAATATACAAATTTGAAGTCTCTAGCTAAAACGGTGTAGAAGTTATGCTCGAAAAACGTAAAAAACGTAAACGAATTTTCGATTTTTTATCGATAATTAAGGAATGGGATGAGTTATCGAAAAAACAAAATAAACTTGTACTGCGTAACTAAGATACGAGTGTTCATGTAAAATTTCAGCTCTCTAGCTTTTGTAGTTTCCGAAATCTCGACGTTCATACGGACGGACGGACGGACAGACGGACAGGGCTATATCAACTTATTTTTTTGTGCTGATCAAGAATATATATACTTTATGGGGTCTGCGACGTCTCCTTCTGCCTGTTACATACATTTTCACAAAAACATTATACCCTGAATTCCCATTTTCAATGGGTTCAGGGTATAAAAACTTAGTATTATACGAGATGTCAATCGTATCAAGCATAAAATATTTATATAAATTTAAATACATTTTATTTTGTTTTGTTATTATTTTTGCTAATCTATTTAGTTTTTATTTACTGATTTATATTTATTTATTTTTAATATTTAAATATTATTTATTATAATATATGCCGATATTACATCATATTTTATTTATTTTAATTTTTTTAAACTATTGATTATAATATATATAAGTTTTAATGGAACATATTTTGTAAAAATAATATTAAAGGGAAATAAAGCAAAAAAAAAATTTAATAAAAAAAAAAAAATATATATATATATATATATAATATATATATATATATATATATATATATACCAATATAATATATAATATCAATTGCTCTAAATTTTATCACACATTTAATTAACTGAGTAATCCTCCTAATTGTTGTCTTCTTCTGCATAGTCTGCACATTCGATCTAGTCAATGATCATTTAGCTTCTATTTATATAATATAATCTCTTTTTATTTATCAATGCAAAGAACTTTCCTTCTTCAGCCGTCGATCGGTCAGCTTTGATTGTCTGTCTAAGTAATTTGCATTGCTGATAAAAGTTCAGATGGCAATTACGACGCAAATGCTGACAGCTGCATTGCTCTCTCTCTCTCTCTCTCTCTCTCTCTCTCTCTCTCTATCTCTCTCTCCCTCCCTCTCACACTCTTTCTCTTCTTTGCTATATCTTGGCTGCTCTGGATTCTATTCAGTTGAAGGCAACGTCAATAAGCGCATCAACTGTTCACAGGCGGCGACGGCGTCTCACAAGTGCTTGACAAATTGTTGCGGGGGCGCCGAAGCGAGCCGGGGGCGGTTATAGTGGGGGGGAGGGGCGGGTTTTTTTTACTTTGCCACAACAATGAAAAGCTAAATAAAAATAAATAGTCGCCCCATAAATAATGTGTAATAGCAAATAGAAAACGAACAACAACAACAACAACAACAACATGCAAGCCACTTCGCTCTGCAGAGGCGTCTAACAACGTGAAACGTTGTAATAACAGAGACGAGAAGCAGCAACAGCAGCAACAGCGGCAACAGAGGGGCGGGGCAGAGGTTGACTGCCGCATCGGTGGCAACAAAATGCGGAAAGATTGTAAAGTGTTAATGAAAAAGTAGCTCCAAGTGGCTGCGCAGCATAGAAAACTCGTAAAACGTACAGCAAAACCAACAACAAAATCAAGCAACGACTGTGGGAACCGAACCGAACGAACCTCAAAAGAGGAAAACGACTCGGCAACGGTTCAGTTCGGATTGAGCTCGGGTTCGGGTTTTTTCTTTTTCTCAATATGTATCCATATCTATATCTATATCTATATCTATATCTATATCTATATCTATATCTATATCTATATCTATATCTATATCTATATCTATATCTATATCTATATCTATATCTATATCTATATCTATATCTATATCTATATCTATATCTATATCTATATCTATATCTATATCTATATCTATATCTATATCTATATCTATATCTATATCTATATCTATATCTATATCTATATCTATATCTATATCTATATCTATATCTATATCTATATCTATATCTATATCTATATCTATATCTATATCTATATCTATATCTATATCTATATCTATATCTATATCTATATCTATATCTATATCTATATCTATATCTATATCTATATCTATAACTATAACTATCTCAATATCTTCATCTTCTCAATATCTATCTCATATATATCTCTCATATTTACATTAATAATTTATCTTTCTCTTAATACTTATCTAATATTTATACAGCTAACAAAAGCATTTACTGTTCCATCCTAGATAAGAAATCGATAGTTTATCTATTGTTGAGCTAGAGTATTTATTCAACGGTTTTCCATGGTTAACTCATTTTCCTTTCTTTTCTTCTAACATTTTTCTTTTTTTTTTTGGGCTACATGTCGCAGCGTACAGAATGAAATTCTTGCGGTCTCTCAGTCCGTTCGTCCGTCCGGCAGTTCGTCCGTCTGTCCGTCCGTCCAATCGTCAATCTATCCACTACAATTGTAAAGTTTTGTTGACGCGTCGCAACGTCTTCAGCTCTGATAGATTAATAGGCCACAGTCAAACCGCTTGAGGCGCAGATAAAAAAGCCGCCCAAGACGCTTCAAATGCAACGCGAACAGACTTCTCTATCTTCCAAACTCCCCTCTCTCTCTCTCTCTCGCTCTCCCACTTTACTTGGCATTCGGTAATCATTCGTCTGGCTTTATTATCTGTCAGTTGGCAGAGCAGTAATTGGATCATCGCTGGGTTAAGTTGGTTTGGCTTGAGTTGGACTGTTGCTGGTTGCCGGAGGATGTTGTGGTTTTTGTGGTTGGCCTGACCTTCTTCTTCTACTTCTTTTTCTTCAGCATAATATTATGAATTTTTCTAGTTAATGATTAGAATATTATATTTGAACAATGGCTGCACTTTGAAAGCTAAAAATTTCCATAGATGAACTTTGAATTTAGGTTTCAAAAGGCGATCGAATATATTTTTTTTATTAGATTTATGTTTTATTATGTACATTAATATATTATTTATTTATTATTTGTATATTTTTTAATTATTATTATTTATTGTATTTTGTAATATTTTGTGAATTTATATTTTATTTATATTAATTTATTACATTTATTACACACATATTTTTATTTATATTATTTTATTTATTTATTTGATTATCATTTTAAAATATTTTACTTATTTTTGTTATCTATAAATATATAAATATATACTAATTTTTTTTATCATTATTATTATTCTGTTTATTTAATATAATGTTTATGTATTTTTTAAATTTGTTTCTAGCATTATTTTAAAGATCATATTTTACTTATATATTATTTTCTAAATTTTTTCATATAATATATTTTTACTTATTTATTTATTATTACATTTTTTATTGTAACTTATTTTTATTATTTTATAATTTATATTTTATTTATCATTATTATTAGTATTATTTTTTTATATTTTATTTTTTTTTCATATATTTTATTTTTATTTATTATTATTTTATTATTTATATTTTATTTATCTTTTTTAAAGATATTTTTATATATTTTATTTTTATTCATTATTATCGTTATTATTTTATTATTTATATTTTATTTATTATCTTTTATCTTAAAATTTTTGCATCTCTAGCCCAATTTTTTGCTGATTTCTCTTAAATAATTTTATTTGAATTATTTGAATAATATCTATTCAAAATTCTAGGTTAAATAAACATCTCTTAATGCCTTTAATGGCAGCCCTTTTATATTTTATTTACATTCACAGCTGTTATCTACTTTACTTTAGGCGTTACTTCATTAAATTGTAAGTTTATGCATTTTATTTCATTCAAAAATCATTCGACATAAACATGTGGTGCATTTATATATGTATGTGTGTGTGTGACTGCCAGACCTACCCTAAGCGCACCCTCATCGAATGCTACGTAATTGAGCGCATGATAACCACAACAACAACAACAACAACAAGAAGAAGAACTGGGGAGAGAAAAAAATGGGCCAGCTGCAAAGTAAGTTGATAAGCTGTGCGATAGAATTTAGGTTTTGCCTCGATTGGTAATTGAAGTGCACTTGAAACCATATTGCGACACTTGGCGCTGCAGCAGAGACATTCAGGATCCACCCCCAACCCTCAGGCAGCAACCCCTAGAGTGGATGGAGGCAAAGCAATGGCAACGTGGGAACAAAATAAGACTAAATGCAGACAGAGAGAGTGTGTGTGAGAGAGTGAGAAAGAGAGGAGAGAGACAGAGAGAGGTTGAGGCAGGGAGCGAGCAAATGAAGACACCCTCATCGAAATGCGCGCCAAAGCCAGCGGAGTTTGTAAATGGCTGCGCAGACGCAGACGCATAAAAACACAGAGAGAGAGAGAGAGAGAGAGAGTGTGTGTGTGAGACAGCGAGTCACACACACAAAGGGTTGAAGTTTCAAATCTATATTAATAAATGTGCCATATGAGCAATATTAAGTCAGCGCTTCATCTCTCTCTCTCTCTCTCTCTTTCTCACACACACTCCACTCTCTTGCTCTGGCATTGTCGTTGTGTGTACTTTAAATAAAGTGAAGCATTTAACACTTCCGGCAAACTAACAACAACAACAACAACCAGAAAGCTACATCGTGTGAATGTTTAGTTTAGTCTCGTCTTCATATTTATATAAACAAAATAGGGTATCATCAAGTTGTGCTTATGTATGCATAAGGGGTAATTGTTACGCATATGATAAACATATATATATATATCTATTGTCATTTGAGTAAAGGAAATTTAATTTTTTTTCTTAAATCAATATTTTTTGTTGAGAAAATTGAAAAGTTTTCATTGCGTTTATCTCCAATCTCAACTTATTTAGACAGCCTATGGATAATATATAGTGTATTTAGCTTTGGCATATCATAGCAATTTTTTTTCTCTTCTATATGGTTTTTTTTTTTTATTATTTATTTAAGAGTCTTGCGCATTAGTTGGGTTTTTTTTTTTATGGGCTTTATTCATGATTTTAGTGGCTGTGTTTGTCATGCCATGTGGCATTGCTAATTGTTGAAACCAGATTTACCAAGTCAAAAGTTGGCAACGCTGTGGCGCCACCTGTTGTGGCCAACATCAGTGAAAGAAAGGGGAGAGAGAGAGAGAAAGAGAGAGAGAGAGGGCGTAGAGCATAAAGTTTAATGGCTCAGCAGTTAGCCAAGTGATCGAAGGGCCTGCCGTTAGAGCTGCGTATTCAATATACAAAATATATATATATATATATATATATATATATATATATATATATATATACACACACTCTAAATTCCAGAAATATAACTGTGCATTGAGCAGCTGGCATTTGGAATGCATTTTGGTAGATCGCTTTGGGCCGTTAAACAAATGAATTCACAAGATATTCCTAATGATCGTCAGCATTGAGAGAGAGAGAGAGAGGGGGGGAGAGAAATTGTGAGAGAGGGACAGGGAAAGCGAGACAGCAACGTGAGTGAATGATCGTTCAATGATCATTAGCGTTTGCATTAATTAGTTATATGATCTACCCTAAATGAAGTGTTTCAACTCAGTCAATATTGAGATCGATCATCAAGTGATCATTAAGAGCTAACAGTAATAGGGCTATATATATATACACAAATGATCTACCATAGCTTGTCTATAAGCATTTCATACTGATTATGATTGAAACTACTTTATATATATGTATGATCTATCATCTATCTAACAAATCTAAAACGCATAGCTTAAGCTATATAGATTCTCTAACAAAGAATTCTTTGGTAAATCTCGCGCTCTCTCTCTCTCTCTCACACACATACTCTCCTTTTTCCCCCATTTCACTCCTTTCTCTTCAACTTCATATGCAAACAACTTGAATGCATTTTCAGCTCAGTTATTCTTCAATATTTTCCCTCTCTCTCTTTCTCTCTCTGTCTGTCTTTCAACTCTCCAACAGCTTATCTATGACTTTGACGATCTTCAGGCTGCTGATCTACTTACTTATGGAATGCCAACTGTTGGACAAATGTATATAGATATGAATATGTAAAGAAGAGTCAAGTCTCAAGTCAAATCAAATCAAGTCAAGTCGCGTCGAGTCAAGTGAAGACGACGCCTCGACTCGACTCAACTCGACTCGACTCGATTCAACTCGACTCGATTTCAGTTTCAGCGTGAGAGACAAACACCAAGTGCCAGAGATATGGCTGGAAGCAGTTAAGAGTTCTTTCTGGGCAATATGCGTTGCATTTCGATCAGTTGTTTAAGTGTATATAATGATGATTGTCATTGCATTGCTAGTAGGGAGACAGATAGACCGAGAGAGAGAGAGAGAGAGAGAGAGAGAGGGAGAGAGAGAAGGGGGAGGTAAGAGATGAAGCGTGGAAGAGTGCGCTGACATTTTGCCTTTGCCGCATTTTGTTGTAAGTTACAAAGCTTAGAAAGAATTTCTATGTCTTAGCAGCTCTCAATGAGTTTATATCAGTTAAAATGGGATAGCAATATGAACTGTGTCGGTGACATATGTATTTGTCTCGCTCGAACATCGCGTGCAACGCCGTCTTGAAGACACTTTGGGTAATATCTATAAAAATTGTTCGAGCTGCAAAGTGAGGCAAGAGCGAGAGCCAAGAGTTTTGTGGCTTGTTCGTTCTCGAGGTTGTCAGCCTTTTTGGACCCAAGCCGGGCCCAGGCCAAGACAGGCCAGGCCAGGCAATCAAGTGGCTAAGAAGAAGAAGAAGAAAGAATAAGACACACAAAGCAGCAAAAGAGAAAACAGAAAACAGCAGAATAGCAGACCCAAAGACGCAGAGGAAACAGCTAAAAACTTGTTCGGTCAGTGCGTATGGCAGGCAGGCAGGCAGCATAAATATGAGAATGTATCTGTATGTGTGTGTATGTGTGTGTGCTGCGCCCTGGCCATAAAGAAAACTCATTAAACAAGCAGCAAGAGTCAGGCAAGAGCCGAAGTAGAAGACACAACTTGTTGTTGGCCAACTCGCAGCAAGGCGAAAAGTTAAGTTCAAAGCGAGGAACAGTATAGGGAGGCCAATGGCGTCAACTGAATTTAACAATGGACAAAGGGGGGAGAGAGATAGAGAGAGAGAGAGAGAGAGGGGAGGGGGGAGGGGGATTTGGTCGCACACTAATTCGTATAGTCCATCATTAAAAGTCAATAAACAGACAGACTGCAACTGCTTTAGTTGATCTAAACGTTGATTTTTCGTCGAGATTTAATGACGCTTTAAGCCCAAAGCCCGTCTGTCTATCTCTCTGGCTGCTTTCATAATTAGTTTAAGCCAAATTGAGTCAAGCCAACAATAACATGCACTGATCAAATGTTCAAACAACTGATGCACAAACATTCAACCATTTGTGGCATTTTCCCAGCAAACGCCTTGGAAAGTTGTGCTCTCTGTTAGCTTCTTCTATGGCCAAGGCAACTTTAACTGAAGCCTGATGCCTCTGGCTTTTGTTGTTGTTGTTGTTGTTGTTGATGATGTTGATGATGATGATGATGATGATGATGATGGGAACAATGACAGCTCGAGTCATGTTTATGCAATGTCCAATATGTCCAATCGAGTCTACAACTTTAAGACCATGGCCGATGGGAAAGCAACAACGACATTACTCTAAAGATCTCCGCCTCTACCATAGCCTCTATCTCAACTTCTCTATCTCTGTCTCTCTTCTCTCTCTGTCTGCCTGTGATTTCCGGAGCGCCGCCTAATTCTACCTGACTGTTCAAAAAGACAATGACAAAAAAAAAAAAGAACATCATATCATAGTCTTTCTAGCGAGATAATTCTTCTCATCAACAACTTAATATAATTTGTTATGTAAATTCTATAATAAATTCCAAATGTCGAATGACTACTGTACCTTTGTCAAGAATAATATTGGAAGCATAAGAAAAATAACTAAAAATTCATTATGTTATTTAAATGTATTCCATATAAAATTCTATATTTATATATTATTCAGAGAACTTTAAGCACTTTTATTAATGACTTTCAATATCTAGCCACGCATATGCCCATTTTAATATTCTGTACAGTGTATTATGGAAAAATAATACAAATCTTTGGCAATCTTTCTTGCAAGGAGCCTCGCCTCTCTCTCAAAAAAAAAAAACAGGAACTGCTTTGCAACTTCAACAACAACATCTTGTTGATGATCATCTTCCTCACACCCTCTCCCTCTCTCTCTCTCTCTCTCTCTTGCCCCCTTCCAAGTTGATATCAAGTAACAGGAGCATTATAATCAATATGCAAGCGGGCCTTTTAAACGGGTTTTTTTTTTTATTTTTTCGTTTTCTTTATTATGCTTACCCTTGCCAAGAGCAAGGGCTAAATGCCTTCAAGGCAACAATATTTGCTTTGTATAGGGTATCTACAGTATATACATATATGTATATAGAAATAAAATGTCTACAAATTTGAGCTGTGTTTTATTTAAGCTTATATTTGCTTAAGCTTTGCAGATTTATTTTTTTTTTTATATTTTAATTTTATTTTGAATGCCTTTAGAGCATTTGCAATTCGTCTAGCACAGCTCTCGCTTTGCTTTCAAGCCAACTGCTGCACTTTACTGCTTCTTCCTCTTCATCATCATCATCATCGTATCTGCTTTCGGCTCGCTGCTTCTTCATCTTGTTCAACAGTTTCATGTTGTTGTGCTTCCTCTTTGACGCGTATTTATTTCAGATTTAACGCATCGAAAAATTAGCAGATTTTTTGTAGCTTGCTTTTTTTTTAGCTTGTTTTTTTTTTCTTTTTTTTTTTTTTTTTGCATTACTTATTTTAATGAAGTCTTAAGTTACCAATCGCTTAAGTGCTGAGAAAGTTGGCCAAAAAGGCGGCGTCGATTAATTAATAAATGTGACAGCAAATGGCCGATAAGTGCTCGAACCATATATATCATATACATATATATATATATATATATTCATTTGATGCATTCCCATTTACGACTTTCACACAGGTAAACATTACCTGTCCATCTCGTTATGTTTTATCTTTCCAAATGACTTCAATTCATTCGCCGCCATCTCCATTGTGAGAATCCTTTTGGCCGTCTTCATTAAATACTTTTAGCCCACTTTGATTTGTGGGTCAATGAGAACGCAAATTAATGATAATCAAGCTCAGGGCTTGCATTGAGTTAAACAGAAATATTTAACTCATCATAATACTATATGATATTCAATAGCCATATGATATTAATAATGTAATGCAGTTAAAAATTCATAATAGTTATTAGCAATATCTTCGCCAGATTGAGCATGAAATCTCTCGCTCTTATGTCAATGTATATCAAAGTAGTTAATCGATTATAATCGATACTGAGCAAATGGGCTGAGTTATCGATAAAGCGGTATACATGAAAAGACTTTGGCTACTGTAATTCCTACGCATGGCCATACATCTTGATGAAGAATATAGTATATACGTTATGGTATGCAACGTTCTGCCTTTTTCATATGTTTTCACTCTCTAGTCTCTAGAAGTGTCTATTTTTTCATAATTCTTTATTTTTCTTTAATTTTTTAATTATTTAAATTTAAAAAAAATTTTTATAATGCTAATTTTAAATTTATATATTTGAAAAGTGTTTTTAAAATATTAAAAAAAAAAATTTTGTTATATTTATTGAATATATGTATATATTTTTTATGAGTTTTGTTTACAACAAAAAAATTTTAAATTTGTTTTAAATTTTAAATCTATAAAAATATATTTTTTTTAATTTTACAGTTTTTTTTTTCATTTAATTTTTTTCCAGTTATTTATATATTATATATGTATTTGACATTTTACTAATTTTCATTCATAAAATTTTATTATTATTGAAATTGTTTAATTTTATATTCCAACTGGTATTTCTCATTATCTATTTCAGATATTTTATTCTATTTTTTTAATAATTTTATTTTATTCTATTTTTTTTTTAAACTACATAAAACAAAACGAAAGGCCACTCAACGATCTATTCGTAATCAAGTCTTATATAAAGACCTTACGAAAAAGTCTGTCGATGAAAAAGATTGTCGAAAGAAATACGGCAATGGACAATGGTTAAACAGACTAAAAGTCTAGACCAACAAAAATTACCTGACTGTCAATAGACATAGCCATGTATGTGGCCTAAAACAATTAAATTGCTCCGCGAGCAATATTTCCCTTACAAAATTAAATTAATTATGCTACATCAAATTTTACTTAACAAAGAAATATATTTCTAACAATTATCATGTTTGCATGTTTGCTTTAGGATTAATGTTTCTCAATGATTTCCAAATCATTTGCTCAATGTTGAACTCAACTCTGACAAGGCAAAAGCTATGCAATATGCCTAGGCCCAGTTGATTGTGGTTTAATTTCATGTCTGCTTCCTAGACTCGTTTCCTGATGTGTACAAATACTTTTACATATATTTTTTTTTACATATTTTTTTTACATATTGACTGGAGCTCGCTCCATTAGGTTTCATTATTAAATGCCAGCGACAAATTAGCGCAAAAAAAAAAAAAAAACAGGTTGACAGCAAAAAAAAAAGAGTCTAAAATGTTACAGCTCAACTTTCCCATATCTATATAACCATATATATATATATATATGTCCATAGTATGCTTATACTTAAAAATATATTGACATTTAAGCGTTGCCAGATTATCAGAATTTACGCCACGCCTCCATCCATATTTTATTTAGTTGTGGGAGCAGCTGACAGCATCTCCCACCCCTCCCCCCCCTCAACTGATGGAGCTTGCAGCGCTGTAACGGTTTTTGTCATGCAGCAGCAACCACCAAACATAAGCAGCAAAATAAGAGGAAAATACAGAAGAAGAAGAAGAAGAAGAAGAAGAAAAAACAAATTGAAGCGACAGCTGCTGTCAGCCAGGCACAAAATAAAAGGGACACGACGGGAGCACTGCAACCCCTAAGCATATTGCACGCAGGCGCGTCCTTTTTGCTGTTTGCGCACAGATCAAATTACGGCCAAGGTAGACAGACAGACAGAGACAGAGACAGAGACAGAGTGAGAGAAAGAGGGAGAGAGAGAGAGAGAGGGAGAGTGAGAGATAGGGCGAGTTATATATTGTGCGGCTCAGTCTACCTAGGCTGCAAACAAGTTCTCGAGATATTCTCTGCGCTGCTTCTTCTGCTTCTGCTTTTGCTTCTGCTTTTGCTTTTGCTTCTTCTTTTTCGTTGTATTTCGTTTCAATGTCGCGTTCGTTCGTTTAGCTCAGCTCTTGCTGTGTGCGTCTATGCCCCATGCTGCATGAGTATTTCCTGTCAGCCAACCTCTGTTATCTCCCTCTCACTTTCTCTCTCCTTCTCTCTCTCTGTCGCTCTGTCGCTCTGCGCTTATCCTGTGCGCACCCTAAAATACAATTTCTTGACTTTGCTCTTGCTTGAAATTATTGCAAGTCACGCACACGCAGAGGCCGTTAGATCTGGTCCTTAATTATCCACTGGCAGGCAGGATGGAATATACATTTTTGTATATATATATATTTATATTTTATATATATATATACACATATGTATATACCGTATATAAATATACTGGAATTTATATTCGTGCCTATATATTTATATATTCATTAAAATGTCTGAGCAAATAGATATATGAGAGAGAGTGAGAGAAAGAGAGAGAGAGCGGTATAGCAATTTATATCCATAGATATTTAAAGAGAATTCAAAATTCAGTTTTATAATTGATCATTTAATATATGTATGTATATATCTGTATTTTTTTATATACATATTTACATGCAAAAAAAAAATATAATAATAATAATAATAGAATTGTATGCACATATTCTTAAATATTAATAATACAATACATTTTCTTTTATATGTATTCATTTCCTTATTTTATTTTATTTTAATTTTTTTTTTTTAATTTTTGATGAATTTCTGCAAAATTATAAATTATGATTTTTTGCACTGAATCAATTATGAATTAAATACTAATATTATTTTAGATTTCTTAAAATATCGTTTATTTATATATTTTTTATAATTTGTACTTTTTTATTTATATTTTTGTTTTTATTTATTTTATTATTATTTTTTTATTGTTTTTATTTATTTTTATTATTTTTTAAGCTATAAGTGACGAATCAAAGTTTTTTAGTCAAAAAATCACAATTTATTTATTTTTTTAAAACTAAAAGTTCAGAATTCAACTAGTTTTTATTATTCTAAAAAAATTCAAACTTTAAAACAATGTTATACGAATTCGTATAACTGTTCTTACACAAAAATCTAAGCCACAAACATAAATTGCTTTTATTCCACTTAAAACTAATCATAAATCTATACAACAAAAATTTTTGCCTCTATAGTATAATCACAAAAAAGAATTCAAGTTAAATTTAAAAAAATAAAATAACTATAAGAACTGCAGAAAGATTCCTTATTAAATTCTATTAATTACGAATTCAATAAATTTCTTGATTCTATTCTTATAATATTTCTCTTCTCACATTTATCTCTCTTATAAGAAAGTCAATGATCTTGAACCATCAGAAGTTTGTCTTAGAATATCATTTTTGAATTCTGTTCTTTCGGCTTTCTAATAGATATATTCTGGATCTATTTACTGAAGGTATTTCATCTATTTATTCAAGATAATATGAGCAGATCAGTTGAGCCCATTAATCGGCATGCATGAGAGACATGGCCTAGGGTAAATACTGAGGAAAAAAAGCTAATTATATACGATAGGAGTTCATTTCCCATGTATTCCAATGGGGTTCCAGCTAAAGAAAAAAAAACACGTTTATTTCACCTTTTTTTTTTGTAATTCCCGGAAAGTTGAAACGCGTAAAGGCATTGCGAGTACCGAAAGGTACAACTACTACACCTACACCTAAGTACACACACACACACACATATGTACATACAAATGGATATGAAGAGGGACCAAAATGAAGACGAGTGTTGACACAATGATTAGACAAGAGCCGAGCCCCAGCGGCTTTTATGCAAATATTGTATTTTCTTTTTGGCTTGCATCAGAGTCAAGTCTTCCTCTTCCATCTACAGTTTTTTTTTTTTTTTTTTTTTGCCTACGTCTGCCTGGCTGTGTTTAAATAGTGGCTTACAAAAGTTTGACAAGTGAGCCTAATTATGATGGGTTGGGAGTAGGTCCAAGACGAGCGAGCCACAGGAAGTTGACAGAAGTTGAAATATGCGCAGCGAGAGCGCCTGTATAACAGCATACACTTAGTATAACAGCCAAATACTTCGTACATACATACACAGGGCATGCATATATGGAATGAAATGGAATCGAAATGAAACGAAAGGCTGTGCGGCTGTGCCGTAGCATATAAGAAGTTAAAGGTGCGCAGCAGGCCCAAAAAAAAAAAAAAAAGAAAAAAAATCTGAACACGAGAGAGCGCTGACAAAAGAGAGCAAGAGCGAGAGCGACTGAGAGAGCGGGAGAGCGCACGACCACCTGTCCGAACTGGCAGGCAGACACAGGAGGCGAACAGCCAGCAGTAGCGAGTACAGCGAGGCCAAAAAGGAACGCAATGAGAGGCAAATAGAAAGGGAAACGAAACAGAATACGAAAATGCAGACTTAATCAAAATGCATGCAAAAATAATGTTGATTTTTTTTTTGTGTATTATTCCCCGTATTTTATTTTTGCTCTTTGTTTTTTTTTTTTCACACTTACCCGTCGCTTGGGCACTGCTGAAATGAGCTAGCGCCAGCAGCGGCAGCAGCAGCGCGACGCCCGCTAGCATTTCGTTAATCCAAATTCTGTGTGCGCGACAGCGACGTCTGCTGCGCTGCAACTGCATTGTAATCCAGTTTAAGATTTGCGTTTTATGCTTTTCAGTTTTTGTTGTTGATTCTCTTTATGTTTGCTTGCTTATGCTGTTGTATTTTATTTAGTGTGCAGTTTGTTGTTGTCTCACTTTGACTTTTGGTTTTCTTTAGCTTTGAATTTTTTTTTTTTTTTGCTTAATTTTTTGTTGTTTCTGCTGCTTGTTGTTTTTTTTTTCTTTTTCTTCTTGTTTTATTTTATGTTATGTATTTTGCAGCCAGCAGGAGCGTAGAACAATTGTGTGCCGCGCATTGCCGTTTGTTGTATGCAGCGACGCCGACGTCGACGCTGACAGCGGCGACATTTCCACGCGCAACCGCAACAAACTTTAAATTTAACTGGCAGCGATCGATGGCGATATATTCAAAGAGTCGAAGACGATGACAAAAAAAAAACGAAGAAAGAGAAGAAGAAGACTGCGAAAAAGGCAGGCGATGACAAAACGCTTTGCTTCCTTTCTCGCGCACACACGTACACGTACACACAGACACACACGCACACAAACAGACGTAGGGGAGTCGCGTTGTGGTTTCTGTGCTTTTTTTTGTGCTTATTTTCCTTTTGCTTGATTTATTTGTTTGCACTCACACGGACACTGGGGCAAAAACAACAAAAAACAAAAAAAAACGAAGAATGTGGTATATATTTTTGGACAGCGACAGCGATAACGATTACCGACAGCGACACGGATACCGATACCGATCCCGATAGCGATTTCTATTTTATGCGCCGCAATCGCATGCTGCAATTTTTGCATGCGGCGGCATTAAACGCCATATTGTTGTTGCCTCTCCGAATTGCTCTCGTTGTTGTTGTTGTTGTTGTTGCGACCGATGTTGTTGTTGTTGTTGTTGTTTCGTTTCTTTTGCCTGCGCTGTGAGTTTAATTTACGTCGCCTTTACACTTCCCACAGACAGTCACACACACACACACACAGAGAGAGAGACACTCACACAAATGCACAATTGAGAGGAGGCACTCAAAAAAAAAATAAAATAGCATTGAATTGAAATCCCATGCAATTGCAATTTTCAACTGCTGCAGACTGTCCGCCTCGATATCCGTTTCGTTTCACGACTCGCAACACTTTGAGCCGCGCTCACGAGCGTCGCTTGTCTGAACCCCCAAAAAAGACAACGGCAACGACAGCCGGTTCTCGATTCTCTCTCGCGCGCTCACACACTCACTCGCTCAGTTACGCTCACGCTCACGAGCTCGCTCTCAATTTGAAACGGGCCACAGTGAGCCGAGATCATGGCAAATGCGAACAATCCAGATAGAGAGCCGAGCAATTGAGAGTGGCTTGCACGCTGGCCGATGTTAGTTATCATAAGCGAAGGCTATTCTTATATATAATCTGCAACATGTGGCACAATCATTTATGTTTATAAATTGTTTGCATTGATTTATTATTATATATTTATTTTATTTATTATGCATTTAATATTTCCACCAACTATAATCGAGTCACATCCAACTGTAACGCCAGACTTAACCCTAAGCATAATTGAAGTTAACGTGCGAACTAAGATCTGGCTTCAGCTCCTTCAGAGGGAGCGAGAGCGAGAGCGACAGCGTGAGAGAGAGCGTAACAGTGCTTGCGCTCATTTAACTGTGATCGCGCTCTTCTCAACAACTGCGCCTGCGTTGCTGGGCTGGCTTGCATTCTTGTTGTTGGCTGTGTCGTTATTTCTTTCCATTTTCAAAATGGCTGCAAACAAAATTAAATACTTGTTTTTTTTTTTTTTTATATCTTTTCTTTATTGCCGCAAAGCGGCGCTCTGCCAACCGTTGCGCATAGTCAGGTTGCACGCTGTAATCGATAAAAGTCGATAACATGCTGCATCCTGCTTGGCAAAAAGTGAAACCGTTCAATGTTTACACGAAACAGCGGTAAAATTAGTTTTCCTTTAAACAATCAAATCACAATAAGAATCAACTGAGATAGAGAAGAGTCAATGACAAATTTAAGTTTACTATAACGACTCCTCTATACCCTGCAAAGAGAATTAATGGCATACTAAACAAATTCAACTAAAATTTAAAAAGTGAGCTGAGTCCTGGTTATTATTTTTTGTAATTAGAAAAAAGAAAAGAATATACATTTTTTTTGGTTTCATTTAGATTTTTATTTCAACTAATTTGAGTTTTTTTGACTTAGTATTAATTGAATTAATTTCCATATTACACGAAATTTCACACTTTGCTTAGTTCTTCTTCGGCGTCTACCTTTTGCAGCTCTTTCGTCCTCTTCTTGCACATGCATTTCACATATAATGAATAATTATCATATTTACTTGGCTTAATAGGATTTTTTTCGTTTCTTTTCATTACATTTCATTTTTTTTTATGTAAGTTACTTTGTAATTTTTCTTTTTTTTTTTTGCATTTAATTGAACATTTAATTGAATCGCTTTGAATTTACCCAAAAAGTTTCGTTTCATTTGAATTCGCTTGATTTACTATTTCTATTTTTTTTTTTATTTTTATTCTTAAGACTTTCTTATGAACTCACATAAAAGCTCTGCAAATAGCATTACAAAATAATAAGAAATAAAAAATGATTTTAAAAATTGTAAAAATAACGAAAAGAAGTTTTGAAGAATTGAAATATGTTTTAAGCGATTTGTAAATATGAATATTATATACATATATATATATAAATATATATATTAAAAAAAAAATTTATATATATATATATATATATATATTTAATTATATAGCGTTGGCTATTCAAGAACTCCAACAAATTTTCACAAGGAATCATAAGGCAGCATTTCGTTAAAAAAAAATAATTGTTTTTTTTTTTTTCATTTTTTTTATGGTTTTTATTTGGTTTTTAATTATATATATAATAATATTTATTTTATATTTTTTGTTTGTTTTTTTTTTTTTTTTGGTAGATCTCTCAAATGTGTTTTACAAATTTTGCTAAGCTTTTGTTTAAAAATTGTTTTCATTTTTCTTCTTGTTTTTCACTTAAAATTATTTATTTACTTTTACTAGGCAGACAAAAAAAAAAAAAAAAATTGCCGTGTACTATACTTTCGTTTTGATATACATATGTATATCGATAAATATTGTTTTTCTTTCGGTTTTTGTTTAAAGATATTCGTTAATATTGTAATCCTAATTAGTTAATTTAAGTTAAGCGTTCAACCAGCTGGCTTACATACACATATGCGCTATATATACGAGCAATATACACATAATATATATATATATACACAGATATGAATATATATATATAAATACATATATATGTATATATATGATTAAGTTAAAAATGTATACTTAATTAAAGTTGGTTTCACATTGATGCTGTGTTCTCTAACAATCCGATCAAGCTGACCCATAGTCAAATAGTATATGGAACAGTGGCTCACAGCAGATTTCGGACAGCAAATTAAAAAAATATAAAATAAATTAAATAAATAATTGCTATCATACAATTCTGACGGTAAAGATATATAAAATGTAAATGATTTATTTTGGGCATATTCAAAATTTATTTAATTATTTATTAAAAATCATATTTAAAGACAAAAAGTTAATTCAGAATTTTACTGTAAACATCAATCAGTTGAAAAACAATTTTAGATCAAAAGGAATGTTATCTAGTTAAATTCTCTTACTATGGATAGGTTTTCAGTTTCAATGAAATTATAAATATATTTTGATGTGACTAAAATTGTTTTTGCTTGAATTTTTCGAATTTTTAATGAAATAAAATATAATAATAATTTTGTTGCTTTGGCTGTGAGCTATGAGCCACTGTAGATCTATATATGTACAGCGTGGGTGGTTCTAAAAGTTATTAAAAAAAATGGTTTTAAATATATATAAAATTAAAAATTGTTTAAAAATTAATTTACAATGTTGTATAAGTGGAATTTAATATATATATTTATATAAATATATATATATATATATATATATATATATATATATATATATATATATATATATATATATATATATATATATATTTATTATTTTTTTTTTTTTTTTTGCTGTGTTTCACTTTGAACTAGTTCATTAAAATGTTGATTAGCCACTTGATCGGATTTTTCTAATTTTCTTTTCCTATTAAGCTATACTAGCATTTAGTTCTCTTGCAGTTGTATTTTTTTGTTTTTTTTTTTAACTTTTTTTACGTCTAAAATTTAATAGATTTTGGCTTAGAAAGTGTTTTTGCTGCGTTTTACTTGAAACTAACTACAGGCTTTATATACTCATGTTTTTCTTCAATATTTTGTATTTATTTTTACTTTTTTTTTTTTTTTGGTGAAAAGTTTTTTTTCTGGTTTATTTTTAAAATGAACTTTGAAAGTTGTGTGTGATATTTTTTTCTTCGATACGTTTCGTTAATTGATATATATATATATTTTTTATTTTATTTATTATTATTTTTTTTTTTTTTCATCTGATTTATCAGTTTCAGCGCTCAAATACGATAACAAACTTAGCTTAAAATTTGCACTAGATATACATATATATATATATAAAGACATATATACACATATATACTGTATATATATATATATATATTTGCCTTGACTCATTGACATTTGTTTTTTGTGTGTGTGTTTTTTTTTATTTTTTCGTTTCCTCGAGTTTCCATAAAATAATTAACGCTATAAATCACAATACGGTTTTTTTTATATATGTATATATATATATATATATATATATAGATATATATATATATATATGTATGCATGTATATGTATATGTATAATCGAAATCTTTTCGAAAAAAAAATATCTTCGCTTAGGTTTCTAGGTTCTAGAGTCTAGACAATACGAGTACGAATACGAATTGAATAAATATGCGTGACATTCTATTTGTAAGCTTCGGCTGCGGTATTTGACTTCGGTTCCAGTTCCTGTTCCGGTTCCGGTTCCGATTCTAGTTCCAGTTCTGGCTCCAGTTAAGGTTACGACATCAATTAAAGTTGCGCTTCGTTATTTTGAAATTTGAGTTCCGTCATTAGTTCCAGTTCCGAATCCAGATCCGGTTTGTGTTTGCGGTTTAAGATTAGGTTCCAGCATAGATTACGATATCAATTAAGGATTCGGTGTTTGATCTGCATCTATTTCCAGCACCAGTTTCAGTTCCAGTTCCAGTACCAGTTTCAGTTCCAGTTCTAGTTCCAGTTCCAGCTTCGATTTCAGATTTAATTGCGATTCCAGTTTTGCGCTGCGACACCAATTACAAATCCGTCTCTAGCTCCGACTCCAGCTCCGATTTCAGTTCCGGTTCCACTTCCGGCTCACTCTGCCATCAGCTGCTTAAACATGCGTCGCCAGCGGCCCCTTCTGTGTGACGCCCTTGCCATTGGTGGGCAGTATAAACTGTCCGGAGGGACTCTGTGCGCTCTGCATTACGCCGGCGGCCACACCCACGCCAACGCCAACGCCCAGCGTGCCGCATAGCGAGGGCTGTGTGAGAGGCGTGGCCGCCAGCGTATTGCTGCTGGCCGTCAAATTGGAACTGCTGCCGCTCACGCTGCCCGGCCCGCCGCCAACCGCACCGGCTGTGCCGCCAATGCCGCCAATGCCGCCAGCTGCACCGTAACCGATGCCGCTGCCAAAGTGCTTCAATCCGCCATTGCTGTTGGCATGCCGTGCGGCATGATAGGGCGGTGGGGCAGGCGTGGCCGCCGGATTGGCGGTGCTCGGCGGTGGCAGCGGTGGCAATATCGATGAGTTTGTTCGCAAATAGGGATTGCCATAGATGGCGCTGAAGCGACTGTCGATGCCATTCTGCAGCAGTGGTTGGCCTGCAGACAGGGAGAGTGGAAGGAAGAGAGAGAGAGAGAGAGAGAGAGTGAGGGGATTAGTTATATATAAAGTAATTCATTCTGGGCTTTAAAATAATTTTCTAGCTAAATTCATTTTTAGTTTAAGCAGTTCATATGAGATAGTTTATATCTCGTAGCTCATATGATCTAGTTCATATAAAGTAGTTCATATGATGCAGTTCAAATGAGATAGTTCACTTTCGTTACTTCATATGAGCTAGATAATATGAGCTAGTTCCTCTGAACTAGAGCATACAATCTAGTTCGTATGAGGTAGTTTATATGTCATAGTTAACATGATCTAGTTCATATCTGGTGTTTCATATTAGGCAGTTCAAGTGAGCTAGTTCACTTTCGTTACATCATATGAGCTAGATCATATGGGCTAGTTCCTCTGAACTGGACCATACAAGCTAGTTCGTATGGGGTTGTTTATATCTCATAGTTCATATGATCTAGTTCATATCAGGTAGTTCATATGAGGCAGTTCAAATGAGCTAGTTCACTTTCGTTACATCATATGGTCTAGTACATATGCGTTAGTTCATATGCATTAGTTCATCTGAGCTAGATCATATGAACTAGTTCCTCCGAAATAGATCATATAAGCTAGTTCATATAAGCTAGTTCACATGATCTAGTTCCGATCTTGTAGTTCATATGTGGTAGTTCAAATGAGCTAGTTCACTTTCGTTACATCATACGATCTAGTACATATGCATAAGTTCATATGAGCTAGATGGAATTTTGGAATTCGGTTTCAAGCAATATATCTTTGAGTTTTGAACTTTTCGAACTGCGATTTTGAACTAGTTCACATATAATGCTGCAGGTAAAGCAACTTCACCCTACTACTGCGGTAGCCTAATTAAATCTATGATATCTACTTCTGGATTCGAATTCCTATTTTGAACTAGTTCCAATTGACTTACCCAGAAATCCATTAGACTGGGAAGTCTGTGGCTGCTGCTGCTGCTGCTGCTGCTGCTGGTGGTGCTGTTGGTGCTGCTGATGCTGATGGTGGTGCAGCTCGTGGCGCTGGTTGCGCGGCAAGCTGGCGCCGCTGCCAATGGACGCAGTAGCGCCTGCAGCAGATGTGGCGACTGCAGTGGCAGCCGCATTGGCCGCATAATGTGGCAAAGTGGCCGAGTTGATGGCACTTGCCGAACCCTTCGCTACTTTGCCGCCGCTATCAGCGGGCGGACTGTAGTCGAGGGCATACTCAAAGTTGGGCGCATAACCATTGCTGGCTGTCTCCTTGTAGGCCTGCTCCTGGCTCTGGTTCTGGCTCTGGCTGAGACTCTGGTTGTGGCCCTTTAAGTTCTTGCCGTGGCACTGGCGACTGTAGCGATGGTGTCCATAGTCGCCCGAGAAGCGTTCGTCGAACTTGACGGGTCCGGCCAGCGGTACGCCCAAGGTGGCGCCCTTCATCTGCACATCCGGCATGGGAGTCTGTGTTAGATTGATGGCCAGCGGCTCGTTGCCCGCCTCCGAGTACTCCACATCGTAGGCCTTGGCACGCAGTTCGCTCTTCAGCTCGGTCAGCTTGTCACCGCCGCGCGATGCCTCCGGTATGACATCGGCCGGCATCGGTTTCTTGCGGCTGCGTCGCTTGCGACAGATAACCATCATGACGATGATTGAGACAATCACCAGCACCAGGGCCATCGGTCCAATTAGCACCAGTGATATGGAGAGGCTATCCTGTTCCGGCACTAAATTGATCACCAGCGAATCCCCGCCATACGAATTGATCACGGTGCAATTGTATTTGCCGTAGTGCGTAAAGCGGCTCTCCTTGATGATGAGCGCGGCGCGTACGCCCTCCTGCAGATGGTGCTCCTCGAATATATAGATGTCCGGATCGGCGCTGCTCATGTTGATCACCTTGCCCTCGAAGGACCAGAGTATATGCTCTGCCTTCGGTATGCTGAAGGCCAAGCAATCGATTTTTGTCCGGCTACCAACGGCGCCGTATTGCACCTTGTGCGAGGTGATGATCGGAGCGCGCTTCACATAGACCGTCGCCTCGGCACCGATTTCCGGAAAGCCATTCACAGTCGCCTTGCAGAAATAGCGTCCGGCCGTCTCGCTGCTCACCTTTAGCTTCAGTTCCGGTGAACGGCCCACAATCTACGGAATGAAGTTGAATAAGTGAGTCAATCTTTGGCATTGGATTAAGTAAGGCTTACCTGATCCGAGTTCTCATTGATCCATTCAATTTCGGGTGTGGGATTGCCTGCCACCTCGCAGCGCATGGTCACAGTGGCGCCCAGATCTGCTTCCTTACTGACCGGACGCTGGCGAAAGACGGGGCCAACTGTGAAGAGAATGTGGAATTGTAATGAGATCTAGCTCTGTCTCTCTCTCGCTCTCTCTTTCTACTTACAGCTGATGTCCAGTGTTTCGCTCTCCTCGCTCTTGCCCACTGCATTGACCACCTCGCATTTGACAATGGCATCGTGATATTTGCGTGTTACGTTGTGTATGATCTGGATCAAAAGAACAAGCTATTAGTTAAGGCTAACCTTTGTTTCTTTTCTTTATCTATATATTGCTCTTTATCATTATTTCGTCCTTTATTTATGTCTTTATATTTCTTTATCATTCTCTATCATTCTCACTATACCTCATCTTTCTCTTTCTTTCCCTTTATTTATTTCTCTCTCTTTTTGACTTCTCTTTATCTGTCGCCTTCTCGTACTCATCCACTCTTCCACTTCAAAATTTCTTCATTTTTCTACTCTTTCACTTTTTCATATTTTAATTCTCTCTTACTCTCATATTCTCCTTTTCTATATTCGTGTATTGTCCTATTCCTCTATTCTCCTATTCCCCTATTCTCCTATTCTCTTATTCCCTCATTCCTTCATTCACACATTCTCTCCTACTCCTATGCCATCATTATTCCATTCTGGCATTCCTCATTCTCGTACTCTCCCATTACCTACTCTCCCATTTTCCTTTCTCCCATTTTCCCATTCTCTCAACTCCCATTTTATCGTTCTCCCTGTTCCCATTTTTCCCTTCCTCATCTCTCTCTCTCTCTCTTCTGCTTTTAATTTCCATTCTCCCACTCTTTTTCCTCTATTTCTCTCAATTCTTTAATATAACTATCTTTATCTGCTTCTTCTTTTCCTCCTCCTCCCTCTCTCTCTCTCTCTCTCTTTATCCCCACTCTCCCTTCCACTCTCACTTACCATTTTCGTTGTAAAATCCCCCGGCATAAGCTCATCATTGATGAACCAACGATAGCTAACCTCCGGCGGATTAGCATCCGCCTGACAGCTGAGTATGACCTCAGCTCCCTCGGGTATACGTCCGCCAGCCAGAGCACCGCCCACCACCGAAACGGACACCTTGGGCGCATACTTCACCTCGAGCAGCACCTTGGCCGAGCGATAGGTGCGATCGGCCGTGTTTTGCGCCTGACACGTGATCGTCGTATTGTGATATTTCTTCTTGGGCGCCAGCTTGAGCACCGATTTGGTTGTGACGCGACGCGAATCGGCCAGCGGCTCGAAGAAGGTTTCGGCCGACAGCACATTGCCAAGGCCATCGATCCAGGTTATTTCGGCCGCCGGTTTGCCGCCCACCGAGACGCACTCAAGCTCGATTTCCCGGTCTTCCGTGGTGACCAGATAATCGCCTTGGAGTATTTTCGGTGCCTCCGGTGGCACGAGCACCGTTAGATTGGCAAAACGCGAACGAATGCCCTGCTCACCCTGTGGACCGGGTCCCACCTGGCACTGGTACTTGGCATCGTCGTCCAGCATCAGCGGATAGATGTCCAGCGAGAAATCGCCCTCCTCATCGCTGCCCACCATCGAGTAGCGCTCGAAGCCGCTCAGATTGCGATGCTGGCCCAAACCGAAGTCATCTTTGGTCCACTGCAGTGCGCCGACCTTCTGCATAACTCGACACGGCAACGTGACCCTAGATCCGACGACTGCCGTTTGATCCTGTGGCTCCATTGCGAAATGTTGTCCCCCATCGCCGTGTCCTTTGAGCTTGAGGCCGCTGTGATCGTCGCTGGCAGCGCTATTGGCCGAGTTACTCACATCGCTATAGTGTGAATTCTGATTCGATTTGTTCTTCTTGGATTTGGCCAGAATGCCGCCGGGCAGCACAAACAGCAGCAGCAGCAATGCCAGCTGCTGGCCTCTGCCACGATTCAACTTCATTCTACACGTGGCAAATTGTTGCAGCCATAGACGTGCTGAAAAGAGATTTCAAAAAAAATTTACATATATTAATTGAAAATATTTGAAAATTAAGGAAAAACATTTATTTAGTATATTTAAAAGTATTTCTTTAGCTGTTGTCTTTGCTAAATACTGCACTGGCACTGCTTGCTGTTATATAAATACAAATATGTAAACACAACTTAGCCAATACTTACACCCGGTGTAAACAATGCTCAGCTGTTATACAGGGCTACTATTCAACTGCTTAGGTACACAAGCAATGCAAGCAGTGCATAGATGATATACACTGCTAACTGCTTGCTACTGGCGTTCCTTATTCTCGTTATCGCTGCAAGCAGTGTAAATAGATCAGTTTTTTTTTTCGTGCTGTTGACTTTTCTCTTTCTCATGCTCTTTACACTCGCCTTTATTATACATTCAGCTCTTATTACTATTATTATTTTCTTTTGGTCATTCTCTTAATTAATTAACTGCCAGCAAATGCAATTTGTTGCGCTACATATTTAATTGTGCAGCTGGCAGCAAAACGTTGGGCGAATTTAAGCCACATAACATGGATTATTCATTAACAACTGCTGCTGCAGTAGCAGCAGCGCAGTAGCAGCTGCTGCATTGCATATTTTAAGGCGACAGCTTTGTGGGTCAAGTTTAACCAAATAGAAATGAGAGAGAAAAAGCGTGAAAATTGTGAAAAGCAGCGGCAAACACTGGCGGCAGCACGACAAAACCAACAAGATAAAAAATATAACAAAAAAAAAAAAAAAAGAAAATATAAATACAAATAAAAATCTAGCTAAAAAATCACTGCACAAGGCTTAGCTTTGCACATCCAGTGCGAGTGTCCATGTATGTGTGCGTTCATGCCTGTGTGCGTGTGTGTGTTAGGCAAGCAATCAACTGCAGGCGCGGCGCAACTGTAACCCGTATATGTGACTGTAACGGTAAATGCTGGCCCTCGCCGCGCTGTAGCTGTGAAATTGAAACATATTCGGGTGCGCGCTCTGCTTGTTGTTGTTGTTTTTGTTTCACTTCTTCCACTTGTTGTTGTAACAAATGCGCTCGCACATATGCAGCACGATTTTCTGTGCACACACACACACACACACACATGCACATACATTACACTCGCATACAGATAGAGACATATACACAAGTTCTCATCAACACTTGTGTGTGGGCAGCAGTCACACTGCCTCACACACACACTACCTCTATGGTTTAACCTTGGCATTTGTGCTTTTTTTTTTATTTTTATACTTTAAATCTATGACTAAGCAGGGTACAATGGTTTAGTGCAAATGTACGCAACACAAGAAAGAGAGAAAGGGCAGCGGACAGAGGCAGAAGCATTAAAGTAAGAGAAATACGTAAATAAATTATGCTTTAATAGCAAGGCGTACAAATTTACTTAATAAAATATTCAAGCCGAGTTAAATGATTAAGCGTTACAAAAGTTTGGCCTTTGCAAAAGGGGTATTGAAAGTCGCACACACCCTACTAAATCAAACTCACTGCGTTGTATTCGCATTGACAGCAAGAACAAAGCACTGGCTTCAATATAAGGAGTGCGCAAAGATAACGGCTTGTTGGCGTCCTCTGTTTTGATCACATTGTAGCTCAGGCACAGCCATAAGCATATCAGGCACAAAAAAGAGACAACGCAACACGTATATAACTCTTTCTCTCATATGAGCATATGAGCAAAGTAGCAGCAGCTAAGCAGAAACAAGTGCATAGGGCAGATTACAGGTTGAGCTCGTCACAATGAGTGTGTGTGTGACGTCACAATATGTCTTGCAATTGAAACGTTGTAATAACAATTAATATGTTAATTTGTACGTAAATATTTGAAGCTCACAGAATTTGAATGACGACTGTCGAATAGTATGTTGTCTAATGAACTGTGACATTTAGCCGTTTATTAAATATAATATGAACTCAAATGCCAGGTTACGCTTACATACATACGTAACAGCTAAAGGTTAATTATAGCTTAAGCAAATAGTTTCACACTCACTTACAATATAATATTGATGTAATAAAATGGTTATTTTAGTTGAGCGGTGCACTCAAAGTGCTTGTCTTTTCTATGACGTCACAGCGCTATAGACACACATACATACATATGTATATACATACTTTAGTTCCATTGCAAAACTTGGCATCATTTTTCATAGTTACTTCGCGCTCGCACACCATATGTTGTTGCTGCTGCTGCTGCTGCTGCTGCTGCTGCTGCTGCTGGTGTTAACTGTCTCGTCTAACGGTAATGCTAACGATTCCATCAAGTTAGCGCCTTTTGCCTGCAGGAGCCGCGCCAGAAACGCGCTAGAAACGCGCGCTGCAAACGCGCTGACCTATCTCTTGCGTTCTCGCTCTAGCTCATACTCAACAGTAAGCGCTCGCTGCCCGCCGGCAATCAACTTTACACAGCTTTGGCCCTTGCCTTTATTTCATTTTCGTTGTTGCTTCGCACGTTTTTAGTTTTATTTTCTTTTTCGCTTGCCTCTTGTTGTTGTTTTTGTTGTTTTTTGCTACTCTTTTGCTGTTGCGATTTTGTTCGTTTTGCTTATGTTTACCTGCGCCATGATTTACGGCGTTTGCACTCTGCCATGTGTGTGTGTGTGTGTGTGTAAGCGAGTGAGAGCGAGGTTGTGTTTGTGTGCGCGTCTGGGTCGCTGCTCGTGCACTGTATGATGGTTAGCCACTGGTCGCCATTAGACCAGCTCACCTCGCTTTCCTCGCTCCCTCACCCACTTTCTCTATCGCTCCTTCGCGCGCGTCCTTCTTCTATACACTCTGGGCAATATGTTCGTCTAAATTATTTAAAATTATAATACAATTTTTATGAGCATTAAAAGCCATGGCACCCGCCCATACCCTGCCGCAGCAAGTCCACAGAACCATAGCCATAGCCATTGCCAGAGCCTGTCTGGCCAGAGTGTTTTGACCATTTCTTTTATATGTATATATACATATAAATAGTTTTTTTTTTTTTTATTATTATTTTCTTTTTTCTTCTCTCTCATATTTTTATATATGCGCGTGTATTTATTTAGTAGTTTTGTTTTGCTCTCTATCTTTTGGCCGCTTTTAGTGGCTCTTTAGGTCGAAAACTTCTGCAGCAGGAAATGACTCGACATGATTTTATGCACACACATAACTTTTCGTTTGTTTCTCGCTTTTTGTGGGTCTTTTGGCTAGTTAACTGAGCCAACTGTAGTGCCAGGGCTGCCTCAATGGCTCAATGGGTTTCCTTTGCCATTTCCATTTCAGTTCCCAACTCTCTCTCTATCTCTCTCTTTGTCTCTTCCTTTCCATTAACTGTCTCCCGAATTAAAGTTCCTGTTGCGTGTGGCGGACTTCATCTGGAATTGCCTTTTAATAGCTACTGTCCTATATCTATTTTTTTCCCCCTCTCTCTCTCTCTCTCTCTCTCTCTCTCTCTCTTTTTGTTGTTTCGTACCATAATAATATAAAAGTTGCCTGCGTCTAGATAGCGCTTGCATTTGCCTCGACCAAAACAAAAAAAAAAAAAAGCAAAAAATTTTCCTATTCAATGGAATTTAGTTTGCTAACTGAATCGATTCGAGCGAATCAATTGAATGTTTTCAACTTGAATAGATGCTAACTTTATACCTTTTTTTTTGCTTTGCCATACTCATTTACAATTTACTGTTACAGCTTACATAAAGTTCCACTCAGATTGTATAGAATATGTGCCGAAGACCTCAAATCAACTTTATCCAAATACCGAATGGGTTTGGGAGTTGGATGGCAAAAGTTGAAGTAAGTTTTATAAAACAGAAGTTTAGATACTATCTAATATATTAAGAGAGTTCATATTCTGATAAATATAAGAAGAAGAAGTGCTTTAGAGGCCTGTGCTTGAGTAAGAGATGTCCTGAACTCATAGAAGAGCTGCTTTTGAATTGCTAACTTAATTATTGAATAACTTTTCTTCTGATGGGCATTTTTTAGTCAACTGTTAAACAGAGTGAGATTATGTCATAATAATGTGTGTATTTCAAAGCATAAGTCTCTAGTATTTAAAATACTTTTGATTTTTTATTACATATATTAAGACTATCTCAATTTGTGTATTCATTGCAGGGAGCCTAGAGAGAATAATAACATATCTACTTTATGGGCTTCGTCACGCCCAATTCTGCCTCTAATATACATATTTCCTTTTCCAATAGACTGGGCGTTATTTAGTGATATATTATAAATATTTTTTATGGTCCTTGTCACGCCTACTGTCTCTGTCTCTTTCTTATTTGCAATGGTTTACATGGAGTGTGTTCAAGTATTCATAATGTGTCGGAGAGTAACTAATATATATATACATATACCTATAGATATATATATTTATATTTATTTTTTTTTTTCCATATTATTTTTACAGTTTAATAGACATATTTGACGCACGTTCTTGGCTTAACTCTCTTCTTCTTAGCTAACTTTTCTACAGCAGCAAGTTTGAAATTCTCAAATTGTTAAGGCTTAGCTGGATTAGCTGGGCGCAGGCGAATCCCCTCTCTATGTATATATTATTTATGAGGTCTAAAAATATATATTGTTAAATACATATATACTCCATATATGTATGTATTTTAAGCATCTTTCGCTTGCTCCGCTAATTGAGTTTGGGCCACAAATTTGTTTGGCATTTGGAATGTGAAGTGTGTTGAAGCGAATTGAATCTCGCATGAGTTTCGGTTGGCTATGATTACATTAACGTTTGACATGTGAGACTACAGTTGCAGGACCTCACATGGACACATAGGGAGGGGAGAGGGAGAAAGAGAGAGAGAGGGAGGTAGAGTTGGCACACGCATACATTAGGCACCCAGGACCTTTCAGCTGAGTTGAGTCCTGCTGCTGCTGCTGCTTATAATATGCAGGATTTTGTTATTAATATTCAATTAAAAGGCGTAGAACGGTTGGGGCATGGGCGTGGCAGCAGTCTCTTCAGGCACGACTGCTAATTTCACTGGCTGATGAATTTATTGAGTTAGGCCCAAAACAAAACAAAAAAAAAAAATAAGAAAATGAGAAGAAAAGAAACAATGAAGCGCCGCACGCCCAAAAACATCTTGTCAGCGTCATGTGGCAGGCGCTGCTAATTTATGGCCAAGCCAACAACAGCCAACAACAACAACTCGAACAACAACTTGAACAACAACAACTACATGATTTTGTTAAATTTGATTAGAATTTCTTGGGCATGGAAGTTGAAATAGAACATTTAATGGGGCGTTTATGCGATTTTCTAATTGTTTATTCAGTGCAACAAGCAAACGCACACACACACACACACACACACACACACACATTGGTATTGTGTGGGCGTCACTTGAGGCGTAGCGACTGGGCGTGGCAGCATCTTTTGTCGCTACAGCATGCTGCGGTTGTGCCTTCAACTTTGTTGTAAACTTCCGCTGCCAAAGGATAATAAACATATGACAGGCCAGGCCCCCCCCCCCCCCCCCAGCAGAGAGCGAGAGAGTGTGTGTGAGAGAGAGAGAGTGAGAGAGTGAGGGAGTGAGGGAGAGAGAAGTGTGCGTGTATTTGTTTGTGTGTCATTAGCGTTTTTCGTGCCATGTGTTTCAGTTTGCCTTTGAGGGCAGCATTTTCCGCACGTGCGTTGCCACAACAACAACAGCAGCAACAACAACAACAACAACAACAACATTGGGCACCTACCCAGCAACAACAACAACGACTGTTGACAATGTCTGCAATTACAATAAACAAAACAAAACGCAGCTAACGCTAACGGCTCTTCCGCCTGCCTCAACAACATTTTGTCCGGCCATGGAATGTGGCATGTGGATGTGGCATGTGGCATGTGGCATGTGGGGTGCTAGGGAAATGAAAACAGGCAAAGCCAAGCGCAAACATTGTCAATTTGCAGCTAACCAAAAGAAACTACAACAATTGCAATCAATCAAAAAAAAAAAAAAGGAAGGCAATGAGAACAGGGTAGCACACAGTCGAGGCAATTTCGCATAAGCTCAACAAGGAGAAAGCTCAGCTAGAGCTTTAGTTTGACATACAAAGACATTCTTTATATATTCCAAAATTACATTATTACAGGGTAACTATTAGTCGTGCTTAAAGTTTTTTATAGACAAAATACGTCTAGTGCCTGGACATTTCATTCAATCAGGAAAACTGCAGCCAAATGTAGTTTTCCCTAACTTATCATATCGTACAGGGTATACAATAGTCGTGCAATGCAGTTTTTAGTGCAAAGCGTAAAGTAAATGAGAAGCAATGTATATAGAAATATAAAGATAAAACAAAATGCAAGACAATTACAGGGTATGCTTTGAAAATATGTACAAATTGTTGTAAATACGAAATGTACAGGGTATTACTGGTCAACTAATTAATTTACTTTTTTTTATTTTTCAAATTTTTTTAAACAAAATAAGAGCTCTTCCATCATCATTGCTGAATAACAGCTGGACAATTAGAAATATGTAATACAGGGTATTTAATAGCCAGCTACTATTTTTTTGTATAATTAGTAAATGAGTCAAGAAGATTGAAATTTAATTGAATATGGTTAATATGCAAAATAAATGATTTATATCAAATATACAAAATTACAGGGTATTTACTAGTCAACTACTAATTTTATTTTGTATTTATTATTGAAATTTAATAGAATATTAATTTATAATCACCTTGCAAAATAAACGCTTTATATCAAATTTACAAAATTACAGGGTATTTACTAGTCAACTACTTTCTTTATTTTGTAAGCAATGAGAAAAGAATATTGAAATTAAATAGAATATAATTAATAATTAGTTTGCGAAAAACACGCTGTATGGCTAACATACAAATTTTACAGGGTATTTACTAGTCAGTTATTCTTTTTCGTTTGTGCGCAATTCTTAAATAAATTAAGTATATTGAATAATCAGTTAAATATATTTTATGAAATCTAGAAAGAAATATGCGCAATATAAAAAAAATTACAGGGTATTTACTATGCTGCGACTAATTTCTTTTGCTCACAATTATTAAATGAGTTAGATATATTCTATCTATATATATAGAGAGAGAATATTCAATTGTATATTTGATAAGTATACGAAATAGTTCGAAATATACCCAGTATTCATAAATTACAGGGTATTTCTTAGTTAGCTTGCTTTTAGCATATTGCAGCTTTTGCTTGCAATTAGTAAATGAATTGAGAAAATTGAATATTTTTTGTCAAATATATTTCAACTTTCTAGTTTCTGAGTAAAATGCCCAATATACAAAAATTACAGGGTATATAAAACAAGAAGTATAATACAAGCACGTCAATAAACATTAGGCTAATCAAATGAACTTTAGAAAATAAACTGAAACTAATTAGTGAAAAGTCACTTAGAATTCTATTATTTAGCTGAGAATTTCGGTCTGGGGTCGTACTACTCTCATATATTGAAGCGATATCTTGTTAACTAGATCACAATGGTTATTAGCTCACCTAAAGCCGATTCTTATCGGTGCATTAACAGACATAAACCTTGCACCTAGACGCCATCTAGCGTAAATATTTATTCGCTCGCACTGTGGGTCAGCTAAGGCCGTGAAGCTTAGCGGCGCCAGTTGCTGGCGCTGCTGGCGTCGCTGCTGCCGTCGACTGCGGCTTGCTTTATTGTTATAGAGCAAACAATTTCATGTCATCCGCAATTAGGTAGACTGTGGCCGCTTCAGCAGAGGGCGAAACACGGGGGCTTCTGGCTTACGCTTCAGACTCTGCGACTCGGTCGCTAGCTCGCGCTATTATCGATTTAATTGCGAGTCGGGGAAGCGCAGGGCCAGCGGCTAAATCAAGGTGGGTAGAGCCCACTAGTAGCTCTCTAGGTGAGGTTATGGTAGAAGGCGTGGGTGAAGGCAACGTCATATGCATTAAAAAACAAGTAAGAAGGCTCTAGTCGAGACGGCTCGACTACGAGATACCCTGAACCCTGCAAAAAAATTAATATTCTTCTTCTTTACGGACGTATAAGCGCGCGCTCTGCTAACCGCGCAGTTGCTGCCGACGGTTGGGGGTGGGATGGGCTGTACTTTGAACGCTTATAACTCTATCTTCATGAAACTTTCAGAATATATTAATTGCATTCAAATTTGTCCATTTGCCAAATTACAAGTCTCTAGTATTTGAAATACGTCTTTTTCAAATTGGGGGCGAAGGGGGCGTGGCATCCAAAATCTGAAAATTACAAAATCTGCGTATCCATAATATCTATCTAAATATACAATTTGAAGTCTCTAGCTAAAACGGTGTAGAAGTTATGCTCGAAAAACGTAAAAAACGTAAACGAATTTTCGATTTTTTATCGATAATTAAGGAACGGGATGAGTTATCGAAAAAACAAAATAAACTTGTACTGCGTAACTAAGATACGAGTGTTCGTGTAAAATTTCAGCTCTCTAGCTTTTGTAGTTTCCGAAATCTCGACGTTCATACGGACGGACGGACGGACGGACGGACGGACGGACGGACGGACGGACGGACGGACAGACGGACGGACGGACGGACGGACGGACGGACAGACGGACAGGGCTATATCAACTTATTTTTTTGTGCTGATCAAGAATATATATACTTTATGGGGTCTGCGACGTCTCCTTCTGCCTGTTACATACATTTTCACAAAAACATTATACCCTGAATTCCCATTTTCAATGGGTTCAGGGTATAAAAATAATAGAGCTGTAGAGAGAGACAGAGAGAAAGAGAGACAAAGAGATAGAGCAAGAGAGACAGAGAGAGAAACAGAGAGATAGAGCGAGAGAGAGAAAGAGAAATATGACGAGGGAGTGAGAGAAGGAGTAGAAATGGAAAGAGTTAGAAAGAGAGAGATAGAGCGAGAGATAAAGAGAGAAAGAGCGAGAGAGAAAGAGAGAGAGAGAGAGAGAGAGAGAGAGAGAGAAAGAGAGATAGAGCGAGAGAGAAAGAGAGATAGAGATAGAGAGGGAGAGAGTGAGTGGGATGGAGAAAGGGGGAAAGAGAGAGAGAGAGAGAGAGAGAAAGAAAGACAGAGAGATATATGCGAAACACATGCGAATATTCAAATGATGATTCACAATAGATTCACAAAAGCTTCACAAGAGATTCGAAAAAGATTCGCAAGATATTCATAAAGTATTCAGAGCCATTCATATTTCCTAGTATCTCAGAATAACCTAAAAAAAAAACACTCATAAAGTATTCACAAAACATTCATCACAAGATCTACAAAACATTCAACGTTCCCACTTACAAAATTCACAACATAAAAAAAAATAAATACTCACAAATGAAAACACTCAAAGAGCATTCAAAATATGAATTTCAAATTGAAAAAATATTCAATTAAATTTCAAGCAACATTTACATAAAACAAACATTGATAGCCCATTCATTCAAGACATTCTATTCATAAACACTCATGAAATATTTACAAATATTTCATTTACATATGTATATACTCACATTCACAACAGATTCAGAAAACATTCGAAACATTCATTTCATTTAATTTCTTTTCATTTTTTTTTTTTTCATTTCATTTGATTTCTTTTCATTTCTTGAAAATTCCTTTCACAATCAATCACAAACAACAAATCTAATTGCATTGGCATTTTCTCTAAGTGTATTTATGAATTAATTATTCACTCGCTCAGTGCACACATATTTGCCAAAACAATTATTTAATTAAATTTGAATTCCATTTCGAATTCCCGTTGCGTGTTTTCATTCAAATTTTATTCGCTTTTTTCTAATTCTTCTTCTCATTATACTCACGAGTAATGAATGCAATTGGGAACGCTTCAAAGGAATGCACATATTCACAAATGTTTGCCATGTTATTTAACTGTAAATTATGTTATCACATGATCGGTGCTGGAGTAGGGGGTGGAGTAGATAAGGGTGTTGTGAAGAAGCCAATATAGAGGGACTAAAATAGATGGAGAAAGAGCGAGAGAGAGAGAGAGAAAGAGGAATGGAGGTAGAAAATAAGATTTGAAAACAGTGATGAAAACGGGCAGATCGAGAGGGAAATGAAAAAGAGGGACAAAGACAGAAGAAGAGACACAATATAAAGAGAAAAGAGATAGATATAAAGGAAAATAGATGGAGCGAGAGAGAGATAAATATATATATATATACAGATAGACTTTCGTATAGAATCCTCTTTTATTGCAGATCTATATACGTCTCGAAACAATTTCTGCATCTATTGCTTACTCTACATATTCATTGAAATATTTAGTCAAATTCATGTGAATCACTTTGAATATTTTTGATTACTTTTTGAATACTTTGCTTTAATTTCTGAATGATTCGATTCAAGTCGATTGCGTTTGGTTGGACATGATTCATTGATTGATGAATTGAATCAATTCAAAAATATCGCTGATTTATTAACTATGCTCACGCTCACGTGTATGTGTGTGTGTGTGTGTGTGTGTGTGTGTGTGTATGTGTATACACATACACATACATACATACATACATATATATAAACATGTATGCAGTGCGTTTTGCTCGTTTGTATTCATTTCTGCGTGAATGATTCATTCAACGTCGACTGCGCGCCCTCATTCATGGTCGTATCTGCTCTCCCTCTCCTTGTCACTCTCCCTCTCTCTCTCTCTCTTTCGTGAGTGTGTGTAAGGGTTGTGTTTAAAAAAGAAATTGTTTATTATGCAGCAAGCGCAGGAGCGCGGCAAACTCCTTCACATGTGCTGGGTCTCACATGCAGCTGCTGGGGGCTGTGTAGAGCGAGTTGGGAGTTGGGGCCGAGGAGCGTGCATAAAAAAAAAAAAAAAAAAACGAAGCTAAAGGCGCGGCAACACATGTCCGCGTCCGCCTTGTCGCCTTGGAGGCCAACGCCGCGTCCTGCTGCTAGGCAGATGGCGCCTTGTTGCACATGAATAGACACGCACGCACAGACAGAGAAAGAAAAAGAGCGAGAGAGAGAGAGAAAGAGAGAGAGAGAGAGACACGCACACTTGGTAGCTCCAAATAACTTTAGCTCCTACTCAACTTAGCTGCAGAGTTTTTGCTTTCGCATAAACAAGTTGTAAGTGAGCCAAAGATAAGATTTTGTTAAGCAGCCAGTGTAACGTTAACGAATTGCTGAGCAGCAATGAATTGATAATGAAAGAAGATATATAAATAATTAAAAAAAAAAAAAAAAAGAAAATAGGATTTAGCTGAGCGAATTGTTAAACTTCGATTGAGAGAGTGAGCGAAAATGAAATCAAAGTAAGCAACAAGATAAGAGAAGCCTTTGCCGAGCAATGTAACGTTTACGAATTAGTAACGAGAGATTAAGAAAATATATAAAAAGACTATGGAATCTAAGTAATAGCAATATACTAAGTATAAGATTTCGTTGCGAATTTATGAAATTTTCGATTAATAGACAAGAAACGAAAATGGATACTTAAGCCGAGCAGCCAGTGTAACGTTTATGAATTGTTGAATCTTCGATCAAAAGACAAGGAACGAAAATGGAATACAATGGAAATTTATAAAGAGTGATTAAAAAATATATATAAAAATACTATGGAATCAAAGTAAGCAATAGATTAAGGATACGATTTCTTTAAGCAGCCAGTGTAACGTTTACGAATTGTTGAATCGTCGATCGAAAGACATGGAACGAAAATGGAATCATGAAACTGAAATACAATGGAAAGACTATAGAATCAAAGGATAGATACGATAAGATAAGCCAGTGTAATGTTAACGAATTATTACATTTTCGATTCAAAGGACAAGAAACGAAAATGGAATCAATGTAAGCAACAAGATAGAAGAAAAATTCGCTAAGCATGGAGCAAAGAGTATGCAAAGTATATAGAATTAAAATAAGCAACAGACTAAGATACAATTTTGCTTAGCAGCCAGTGTAACGTTTACGAATTATTGCATCTTCGAGAGAGGGAGAGGGAGAGAGACAATAGAAGCTTATAGTGTGACAGTAAAGTATGCAGCTAAGACAACATATCAAATGTGCCAGTTAGTGCAACGTTTACGAATAAACAACAAAGTAAAATTGTAGAGAATATGCTTGAATATATGCATATGCTCGTGTCTCAAAATGCTTTAAAGGCAATTTATGCTTGCCTGGTTTATTTTTTTTTTATTTCGCTTGTGTTTTTAGTCTCTATAACTCTATCTCTATCATGGCTATTGTTCTTGTTGTTGTTGTTGTTGTTGTTGTTGACTGGTTAAAAGCAACACAAAATTGCATTAAATTAAATAAAGACCCATATTAGGCATGCCTTTACGTTGAAGGCGTGCCGTACTACACTCCAAAACTGCAGACTGTAGACTGCATATGTGAGCGTGCTCTCTCTCTCTCTCTCTCTCTCTCTCTCTCACATCCTCTAGCGCTTGGATCAATAACGGGCACAAAGTTACTAGCTAAACAACAACAACAACAACAACAACAACTGGCACAACACTGTTATACAAAAGGGTTATACTACGTCTCGTCTATAGCAAAACGTTTACCAAGTCCATTTACTGCCATTTGAGCTGATGGTTGGGAGGGCATAGGCAATGGAGAGGCGGGGCTCTGTGGGCGGGAGGTAACTTTCAGTTTAGTTAGGTGCTACGGAAAGCATTTCTAATGCATGCAATGTTGTTGTGGTTGTTATTACTGTTGTTGCAGTTGTTGTTGTTGCTGTGGTTGTTATTGCAGTTAAGTCAATTTAGCAGCAACAACAATAAAACAAAACACAACACAAAAAAAAAAAACAAATAATAAAAAATTACTGAATACTGCATAACAATAATAATGACAACAACAACAACAGCAAACGGCAACAACAATAATAATAACAAATGCATACAATGTGCACTAAATGGTGCTAAACTTTTACTTCTGCTGCTGCTGCTGCTTCTTCTTCTGCTTCCCTTTTTTATTTTTATTTTTTTTTTACGTTATTTCTGTTTGTCGTGCGATTTGCTAAGCTTGAATTTGTTGTTGTTTTTGTTGTCATTGTTGTTGTTGTTGTTGTTGCTGGGAAACTCAAGTGCTTTTGGAAGAGAAATCAAAAATATTGAAGTCTCAAGAGCATTATCATATACGAGTTTTAAATACAAATTTTACATAAATAAAAAAATAAATAAATAAATAAATACATAAATAAATAAGCAGATGTATATATATAAATAAATAAAAAAATAGATAATAAATAAATTAACAAAGAAAAAACAGATAAATAAATAAAAAATAAATAATTAATTAAAAAATAAATTAATTAATAAATAAGTAATTAAATGAATATATAAATAAATAAATAAATTAATAAATAAAAAAATTAATTAATAAATAAATAGATAAATAGATAAATAAATAAATAAATAAATAAATAAATAAATAAATTAATAAATAAATAGATAATAAATAAGATAAATAATAAATAATAAGAAAAATAAAAAAATAAATAAATAAAAATAATTAAATAAATAAATTAATAATTAAAAATAACAAATAAAATAATCAATAAATAAGTAAATAATTATTAAATAAATAAATAAATAAAAAATACAATAAATAAAAAAATAAATAAATAAATAAATATATAAATAAACAAATAAATAAATAAATAAATAAATAAATAAATAAATAAATAAATAAATAAATAAATAAATAAATAAATAAATAAATAAATAAATAAATAAATAAATAAATAAATAAATAAATAAATAAATAAATAAATAAATAAATAAATAAATAAATAAATAAATAGATAAATAACTAAATAATCAACATAAATCAAGAAACAAAATAAATCTAATATGAATCTAAACATATAAATCTATAATAAATACATCAATTTATATTTGTACTTATAAACTTTGAAACAAAAATGCTCAAAAATCAAATGTTTCATTGAGCAAATTAACTGAAAGTGAAAAACTTCGAATTTGCAAAGAAAGCTACAAATTTTGTAAGCAATTAATGGTGAATAAAATATTCCCTATATAAGCTAGAAAAGTGTATTATGCAGTATTATACATTATATACAATAGAATTCAGTTATAATGACTTCGCTTATAGCGTTCGTACGGTTATTGCGACGCAAATTCCGATACCCATACAAACATTTGTAAGCAAACTTATATAGCGTCTTCCGGGTATATCGACGGTCCCTTGAGTGACGTTATAACCGGTTTCTACTTTATATAGATAAATATTTGTATGCATAGAGTTATATATTATATAAATATATATATATACATAATATATAACTTATCTGTTATAGTTATGATATTTTTATACTGAAATATATCAAATACTTTACATAGTATTAGATAATATTAGCATATATGTATGTATTTATTCTATTAAACATTCTATCCAATTTATATATACAAAGTGCAATACTTTTAGATATCTTATAAAAAATATTACCTAATGTTTTTTGAAATTTAATTTAATTAATTATCATTAGATAATATATCTTTTAAATATATTCACAGTCTTCAATGTGTTCTGAATTATGTTGCCCTTTAGTAAACTCAAATATATATAGCTACTATAGATATTATATATTCCCTAAAGTATATTTTAGCTAGAATATCAAGTAGCTACTAAAACTTGCTCATACTCTCTGTAAAATCCAGTAAATTTTCTCGCTGCTACAGCGTTAAGTCTTAGATCATAGTTCACAGGCTTTCGCATGGCATTGCCATGGAGTAACTTGTATCGTAGTAACTATAAATCGATCCGTTGCCCTTCGGGCGCTTTGGTCTGTCTGCTTGCTGTGCCGCGTTAGCCGTTATCCCTTTGTCTCTATCGAACGCAATGGCAACCGTGAGAGTTTCCATCGATTTGGCCGCTTTTCAAGTGCACCATTTTCTTTTATCTTTGCTCTTGCTTTTTTTTTTTTTTTTGTGTATATCGCGACGCGACATTTGCATAAGCTCGCATGGAGCCATGTATCGGGAGCACAAGCGGCTACGACCCCACCTAAAAGTTGCCTCAATACCCAGGCGACATTCATCTATATTTTCCAACCGATATGCGATGCGAGGCGATATATATATAGAGAAGTGTGTGTATATGTAGTATATACATATACATATATAGACGAGTAAATGCCTCTGCACTTTATTATTTACTGCATTTCCAATAACGTCGCCGTCGCCTGTTGTCCTAGTTGTTGTTGTCCTTGCTGTCGAGCGGCGTCCACTCATGCGCAAGGACAAAATGCATTTAAATTGATTGAAGGCGCGCGCCAAAGATAACTAATCAATAAATTATTGAAATATTATGCGAGTCGCCTTTCGCAGACGGAAAACTTTTTATCAAACAGCGCACATTAAATGCCAAGCCAATGCAAAAAACCCAAAAAAAGAGAAGAAGGAACAAAGTGGAAGCTGAGAGCTGAGAGCTGAAAGATGGGAACTGGAAACTGGAAACTGGAAACTGCGAACTGAAGATTGCTTCAAGTGCAGTTAATAGCTATTGGCAAACAGCTCCAGCAAAAGGAATATTTTACTTAGATATTATATATGTATATGCATTAGAAATCAATAAGAAATTCAATAAAAATTATTATAGCTTGAGAAATAAGTTTTTAATGTTCCATTTAATAATGCATTGATGTTAAGTTGAAAGTTGTGAGCGGAAAGAGGAAGGAAAAATCAGTAGAGGGTGGGAGAGAGAGAGAGAGGGGGAGAGAAGGACAGAGAGAGAGAGAGAGAGAGAGAGAAAGAGGGAGGTAGAAAAGGAGCGAAGGAGAAAGAGAGAAAGAAATCGATCAAATTTTTAATCTGTGCTCAGAGACCTATCGATTGTATATATATCTATATCTATTATATATCGATTATACATCGATTATATATCGATTACATATTTTGAGGGTATGCCCATATTCAAGAATCCCTTGGAGAAGCGCAGACTTATTAATGAACCCATCGAGTTTTTATATATTATGCAAATATATTCGTGTATCGTTTATAGATATATAGACATATCTAGTAAACATCTACAACAAATCCTCATGTAAGCATATCATCAATATATCTACAACATATCAAGTATATAGATGCCATATATATTGTTTAATTATATATATTATATATTATTATATACATATATCGATTACACACAGAACATATACAGATTGTTTAGATTATATATCGATAAATTTTATTGTTTATTTATCGAGTATATGACTTTGTGACTAATGAAAACTCATTGTTCAGGCAGACAGTGGAAGAAACGAATAGATGAATATGTCTAGATTGATGCCGGCCTAACAGATCAAACAATGTATGCTTAATGGGGTCTGACATTACTTGACCTCCATAAAGCCTAAAAGCCAGGAAGTTAAATTGTCTTTATGATTAACTCAGTCAACTAGCCCAACTTCTTAGCTAGCTAACAAAGTGTAGTGCTGAAAATCACGATTTCATGCCAATAGCTCGAGATATGCTATAAAATTAAAGTTATGCTCAAATATCCAGTGAGCTCTTATAGTAAAGTGGCGCTAAAATCTAAGCGTGTGACTGATGTGATATGTGACCAAAAATATTCAAATTGCTGTAAAGGATTTCATATACATATATATATCTATATATATATATATATATATATATATACATATATGTCCATATGTCTGCATGCATATATGTATGTATGTATCTGAAATATGTTTATTTGAAGTTAGCTGGTTTTTAAAGCCGTAACCCTAACATTGTGGCAGCTGCCACTTTGCCACAAGACACAATCAGTGGCACGCTACGCCCGCGTATTGCCTCAATGGCCGCACATGTGACCAGAGTACATAAAAACAATGCACTGGCGACACGCGACCGAGCGCCAAGCGGCAAGCGGGCCCAAGGCCCAAGGACCACAAGCAACAAGAAAGGACCAAGGGTTTGGGGTCGACTCTACTCGACTTCACTTTGGCTTGGCTTGGTTAGAATGGTTAGGGGTAGATGATATTAGATCGAGGGACGTTGTTGGGGTTTGCTTCGTTACTGAACCGCTAAGTTCTAACGGAAACTTTCAGCGACCGCAACGACCACACGTAGCCACAGTCAGCCATAGCCGACAACTAAACATTACGCATACGCCCGGTTGGCCGCACAACTGTCTCTGTCAGTGTGTGTGTGTGTGTCTGCGTGTGTGTCTGAGTGTGTGTGTGTGTGTGTGTGTGTGTGAGTGTGTGTGAGTGTGTATGTGTGTGGGTGTCTGAGTGTGTGTATATTATGTGGCTAAATGGCCGGGGACGCTACTTAGGCACCGATATGCTGGAGGGTGTTGGTACGCCAGTGTCCTGCGGTAAGCATATATAGCAGGCTGGCAGGCTGGCAGGCTAGCGGGGAGCAGGCCACAGCAGCTGGCAACTCTCTCACAAAAGCGAGCACGACCTTTTCACGAATTCATTGTCAAGCGGGCAAAGACAGAGTGAGCGAGTGAGGTAGTGCCAGTAGTAGTGGCAGTGGTAGTGGCAACAGACTGGACTATGCACAGTTCCGACGACCTTTTACCACTTGATGTCCATTATGTGAGTGTGTGTGTGTGTGAGAGAGAGAGAGAGGGAGAGTCGCGACTATCAGGCACTTCAAATGCTATTTTTTTGACGACGACAACGACGTCGAAGCGTTTATTAAAACTAATTAAAATGTTTAAAACATTTATAGAACAAACGCAAGACGTCAAGTGCCAAACAATGGGCCAGGCCCTCAAGTTCCAGCCAAAATGAGGCTCGTGTCGCGGCCTCTCACACTCAGTCACTCTCCCTCTCTCTCTCTCTCACTCTCTCTTGCTCACTCTCGCTGCTGCGTCCTGGCTGTAACTTAATTGCGACAATTAAGTTGCCAACAATCATTTTCCAACTTGGCCAGCGAAAGTTTTTAACGTTCGAAATAAAAAAAAATAATAATAAAAAATTAAAAAAAAAAAAAAATACAACTAAACGAAATTGAAATAATAATAATAAAAAAAACAAATTGAGAGAGCAGAAAAAAAAAATAAAATAAAACTGAAACAACGCTGGCGTGTGATGATGGAAAATGTAATTTTCTCTTTGCCTTGCCCTTAAATGACTACGAAAATGCATAAATAAATAAAGATGACGCTGGAGGGGGGAGCGGGAGAGCGGGGGCGGCAGGCGGGCATGTATTATGCATTAGTAGCTAACTAAAAAGTGGACCAGTAAATGCTTAATTATTGGAGAGGGATTGTGAGTGCGAGAGAGAGAGAGAGAGAGAGTTGGAATAAGTACATCTTATGGGACTCACAATCTGAATTCGTAATTGAAGAGATTTTTTTTTTGTTCGATTCGCTGTTAAGGTATTGAACTCATAATGTCATCTATATATATATATATATATATATATATATATATATATATATATATATATATATATATATATATATATATATATATATATATATATATATATGATATTATGAGTTGAGCCTTTGCTTTAAGGCATTTAGAATGTCTCATGTTAGAGCTGGAGCTACATGAGAACCATGAATATTGAAACCAACCTCAAAATTCCTAAAATTTCACAATAAATCCAACAAAAAAATATCTAGCTAAAAAAAATATCTAGAGAGTTTAGATATTCATCCAAATAGCCAGGCTATATTATTATTTTGTTATTTTGAAAATGACATCTCTATAGACTATATAAATGATATAGTAAATTATCTGCATAATTTAGTTAACTATATAAGTCATATACTAACTCTAAGCAGTGTTGTTAAATGCCTAACAAAACTATTCCTTTCCCTCTTTTAAGGCATAAAACAAAACTTTAGCATATTCCAAAAATTAATATTTCTCTAATCATCAAGCTCAACTAAATTCCACTTGGAGAAGGTCTTCAAATTCGACATATACTACTACAGCTCTATTTATTTATACAACTCAAAATGTATTTTTGGCACAATATGAAATCTTTGCAGATATGAGCGTGTC
>JAWNPR010000061.1:23530000-23555000 GCA_035047405.1 Drosophila stalkeri
AAAAAACAAAAAAAAATGCCTGGCATGACATCGACATCGACAGCGACAACAACAACAATAAGAAGAAGAAGAAGAAGAAGAAGCAGGCGAGATGCTGCCTTTGCCCGAACCAGGCCCATTAATCAATGGCAGACGCACTTCACTCGGCCACATTTTTTTTTTACGTTTCTCTTTTTTTTTTTTTGGTCTATTTTGGTAGATGGCGCGACGCGTCGACTGTCTTGACGGTTCGCACAGCTGTCGGGCTAAAAAGTATTGTATCAAGTCAATAGGTTAAACGCAGTCTGCCACGCCTCCAGCGACCAAAAGACACGCCCACCAGAGCACGCGCAATTAGCGAACATTTGGCGAGAAGTTTGTTGGCATTTTGAATAATTATGACAATTGAAAAGTTTCTGTCGCGCGACAAGAGAAAGGGAAAGCGAGAGAGTGAGAGAGTGAGAGAGAGGGGTAGAGTGAGAGATGTGTAGAGTGAGTTCTGTGGCTGTGCTTGGAGCTGGCTGGGGGCGCAGACCTATAATGAGCTTAGCTGATTGGCACCACCCCAACAACAACAACAACAACAACAACAATAATAATAATTACAACAACAACAACAACAGCAACAACAACATGGCATGTGTCAACAGTAAATTGCTTAATTAGCAAAACGCATCTGTGGGGAAAAGTGTTGAAAATGTCACAAGAAAATGAGAAAATCAATGAAAAGATATTTCGCAATGAAAATCAATTGACTCAAGCGAAATGGAAAAACGACCAAATTTCATTCACTACAAAATTCAAGAATTAAAGTTAATTGAAATGAGATAAATATCGAGCTAAAGCAAATTTATGAGAATTGCAGAGAAGAGCTTTAACAGAACATTAACTAATTGAATAGCTGAAGCAGCTTAGTTCAACAGATTTACATTTAAATATTTACATTTACATAAAAAAATTAATAGAATATTAAATAAATATAATAATATAAATCAATTTATATATATATATAAATAAATATAATAATATAAATAAATTCGAATACAAGGCATAGAGCTATGCAAGTAAATACTCATATTTAAATTTAACATGATTTTAACATGAGCATAACATTATACATTGAAAATTAAACAACTATTAATTGTAGTTGTCAAGACCTACATAAGCCTAATTTTAATCAATCTCTGCGTATATATTATTCTATATTTCACGCTTAACTATTTATTCACGTTATTTTATCCATATTCATGCAGAAACTTTACAGGGTATTATCTATTTTATTATTCTATGACAAAACATTTGCAAATTTTCAATGAATCCTAAAAATATGTTCATAGAAATTGTAGTGCTGAGTTCGAGTTCGAGGCTTTGCTAAAGTTGAGAAGTTGCTGAGACTCTATATGCATATATCATAGCTACATATAGCTATATACTATATATCTCATAACAATATGCATACGTCATAGCTAAATGTCATATATCATACTGAAAGCTTTAACTATATATCATAGCATTTTTCATATATCATACTGGAAACTTGAACTTTAGATCTCTGACAAGTTGGTTTATCAATTTCTTATATAGATTTTGAATCGTCTTACTTTTCCTTTTCAACTATTTGTAGAAAGTTAATATGTTTTGTGTATTATGAGGTTCTATAGGTATTGCTGGAGTTTATATGTCTACTAAATGAATTCAAGTGCATTAAAATTATTTTTTTTTTTAGTTTTAAATGTATATTTAACGTAGGCAACGTAGGATTATAATAGTAAAAACTAATTTATGAATTAAGTTTTATTTGTCGGTCCTGCTTCGGAGTCCAACTAAACAATTGACAATGTTAACTGTTAGGTACGCTCACTCTTTCTCTCTCTCTCTCTGTCTTTCTGTCTCTCTCTCTGACAGTGTCCTTTGAAAATTGTTGTTGGCTCTGAAGGATTGTGCTGACTGATGATGAACTGATTGTTTCCACTGTCAGCTGGCTAGAACTGTGACAGTTTAGCTTTAACAGCTGTACTTGTGCTGATGCAGCTCTCTCTCTCTCTCTCTCTCTCATTCTCTATCTGTCCCTCTCTATCTATGTGTGTGCGTTGGTCCCTTGTGTTAGTCCTTGGCTGGCGTGTTATCGCTGCCGTATGGCTGACGTGTCGCTGACAACTAATTAGTTTTGCTGTTGTTGTGTTTTGGCTTTTGTTTGGTTTAAACGAGCGTTGAAACTGCTCGACGCGATTTACACGTGCAAAATCGGCTTAATAATTGATGCGAATGTTTTGCTTCACTTTGCTTTGTTTCGCTTGGCCAAAAGCAATAAATACGTGCAATATACTGGGAATGTGAGTGTAGCTGGGAAAAACCGGAAACCGCAGAGCCAACAAAATGGCCAAGAAAACTATGCGTGTCTATCTCTCTCTCTCTCTCTATCTCTATCTCTGTCTCTGTCTCTTTCTCTCTGTGTGTGTGTGTGGGGGGTGGTATTTTTTGGGGTCATTTGCCGCAATCAATTTCGATTTAGTTGCTGCCACAGTTTTGCTATGCAGCACAGTTCGATTATTATCGCTCAGCTGGCGCTGTATGTATGTATGTATGTATGTATGTAGCTGCCTGAGAGCGAGTGGGTTACACTACACATATACGAATACAATAGCTGAAGCGAGAGAGAGAGAGAGCGGGCGAGAGCCTAGTGTTTTCTCCGCCCAAAAGTCGCACGCCCACTTAATTAAATGCCCAGGCTAATTCGTACTTAACCTTGAGCGAGAACAAGCTGAACAGACATACAGATATAGACAGACAGAAAAAAAAAAAAAAAAAAAAAAAAACAAAAACAAAAATACAAAAATTGTACTAAGCACCTGCTACATTCTCTGCCTCGGCCTCTGCCCCAGTCTCTGCTTTTGCCTCAGTCACTGCCTTTGCTTTTGCCTTTGCCTTTACAGTTACCTCTGCCGCTCTCTCTATCTTTCTACCTACACTTCAGGCTTTGCTACTGCCATAGCCGCTGCCTATAGCTCTGCCACCATCTCTGTCTCTCTCTCTCTCTTCTGGCGCTTCTATTCAAGCTGACCTGCATTTGGTGAAGATAAGCCGCACTCACTGGGCAGACCTAACGGGACGAAGGCAAAGGCAAAAGAACACAAAATGCCGTAGTTTTGCTTATGCTGCTGCTGCTGCTTCTTCTTCTTCTGCTTTAACTTGTGCTTCCTCTATGCATATCATTGGTTTGCTTACACACACACAAGCGCACGCCTGCAAACGTGTGAACAAGCGAGAGTAAGCGAGCAAGAGTATTACACCATGTGTACATTCGCTGCACTTGTTGTTCTTACTGTTGTTGTTGTTGTTGTTGCTTGCGTTTACTACTTTTTTTTTTTTGCTCTCTCTCTGTTTTGCCCTGGCATTTTTCCACTCAATAGAACGGAATGGCATAGGCTTTGAATGCCTCTGCCGCTGCTGCTGCCGCTGCTCTTGCTTTGGTCTGATTTGTTTTTGCTGCTGTTTTTGCTTTCTCTTCGTCTTCTTCTCCTTACTCTTCTTCTTATTATTTGTGGTTTGCTGAGCACAGTTTTCGCATTTTCACCTGGAATTTTTGCAACTTTCAATTAGGAAAGCATTAAACCAGAAAATGCCTCCTACCCCTTGCCACACTTCCGAAGCGCAAAAAAAAAAAACAAAATAAATAAAAATAAAAATATGGTATGGGGACGTCCAAGCACTGTGAGTGGAATGTTCTTGAAAGGCCGCGCCACACACACACACACACACACACACACACACAAACATAAAAAAAACCTGCAGCTCAAGCGATGTGCAACAAAAAATATGCCAAGCTGATGACTCGGAATGGAATTTTCGTTTTTTTTTTTTTTTTTTTTTTTTGCGTTTCGATTTGACAGTCATCCGCCTTAAGCTCCGCCTTCATCTGCGCCTCCCTCGCCACCAACTTGCGTCACCGCCTCCTGCCCGTAGCAGACGCTTTTCATAAAATCGCATTTTATGCTCGCCTTCTATTAGTTGCTGCCCCCATCAACTGGGCGTGGCACTTTAATTAAAATTCCACTCACACTGCATTTGACTCATATAATAATAGATATGATTTGCCATTACAAAAGCTCGGACCTCCGACCACCCCATAACGAACTCACTGGGGCAGGAGGCGGCATTTTACTCTGAATATCGAAAATAAACAGTTTTAGCTTTTACTCATAATTGTAATTTATATATACATACATATGTATATAGATATTTCTGCTTGTATTTGGAAATTTTCTTTAAATTTAACAAAATTTCAGTTTTAAAGCTTCAAATATTTCTCTTATATAAAATGAATTAAAAACAATTTCAAGTAAGAGAGAGAGAGAGAGAGAGAGAGAGAGAGAGAGAGAGAGAGAGAGAGAGAAAGAGAGAGAGATGTAATACGGAACATGGAATATAGAATATGGAATATGGTATATGGAATATGGAATATGGAATATGGAATATGGAATATGGAATATGGAATATGGAATATGGAATATGGAATATGGAATATGGAATATGGAATATGGAATATGGAATATGGAATATGGAATATGAAATATGAATATGGAATATGGAATATGCAACATAGTATAGTATAGTATATATAAATACTAGTTGGAAAAGCTTCAACAAACAAGTAAACAACAGTTTAACCAGTTAAGAAATTATTATAGATGTTTAATATCCATGGGGATGCCCATAAGGGAATCGAGTTATATATAATTAGCACAACAGATCTGCGGGGTCTCAGCTGCACGGAGACCTCCGAGACCTAGACCCTTAAAAAACTGTATCATAAATTATATTATATATTAAATTACATATCAATAACAATTGCAAAATATATATATATATATATATATATATATATATTTCTATAGGATAGACTTTTGTAATTGTCCAGTAGCTGCAACTCACCTGCAATGAGAAAGAAAAGTGAAATCGTCAATTAAAATCAATGTTTATCGATGTAACGGTGTTTTCGTTGGCTAAAACACTAACGACTAAATTTCAAATAACAGCAGCAAAGCAATTGACAATCCAACAATTATAACAACAACAAAAACATAACATAAATTAACAAAACAGAAAAATAAAATGAAGGCGAAAAAAAAGAGAAGGAAAATTGTAGCTCAATTGCCGTTGTCAATTGTGAAAACACAAAATGAAAATGAAAATAAATATGAAAAACATAAATGAAAGAAAACATGTGAATGTCGATGATGAGATACCCTGTAAAAGTAGAGAGTGAGGGAGTGAGAGAGAGAGAAAAAGAGAGAGTGAGAGTGAGAGGGAGTGGGAGTGGGAGAGTGAGAGAGAGGGAGTGGGAGTGGGAGAGTGAGAGAGAGAGAGAGAGAGAGAGAGAGACAGAGATAGAGACAGAGAGAGACAAAGTGACAGAGAGAGAGAGTGACAGAGAGAGAGTGAGAGAGAGACAGAGAGAGAGAGAGAGAGAGTAGGGAAGAGAGTGGGGGAGAGAGTGAAGGGCGTACAGGGGAAGAAGAGAGAGAGACTAAGGTAAAGATAGAGAAGGATATATAGACTAAGAGGAAGAGATATATAAATATATAGGAGATTCGAGAGAGAGAGAGAAAGTGAGTGTAGAGAGAGATTGTAGAGAGAGAGGGAGAGTGAATGACTGAATGATTTTGGAGAGTGTAAACAAAGCGAGAAACTCTAGAGAGCAAGAGGTCCAGGAGTAAGAGAGACAGACAATTCATGAGCTAAAGCGGGAAAGAGAGTTATATATACATATAGAGAGAGAGAGAGAGAGAATGAGGAGAGAGAGGCAGATATATGTATATAGAGAGAGCAATAGAGATATATTGATATATATATATAGAGAGTGAGAGAGGGTAAGAGAGATAGGCTCTGTTGTCAGGTAGATTTCAACAGAACACTTTACCGTTCATCTTTTAGCCACAAACGATTCCATTCAACTCGCTCTCATTATATACGAGGTATCGGACACTATAAAAGTAATCAAAATAATGCAAAAGTGCAAAGCCAGCGGCATTTATATTGTTGTTGTTGTTGTTGTATTTCTGATAAAAATTATGGCAAGCAAAATGTGCAGTTTCAGCTAGGGGGGGGGGGCTGCTGGCGGCTGCAGGGGGCGTGTGAAAATGTGTAAAGTGTGAAATGATTTGCACAATTCCAATTATATAATACACGTTGCAGCAAATTGCTGTCTATTTGCTGGACGGTCAATGGGGGGCGATTGGTGCGATAGACGGGGCGGAGCGGGGCGTTCGGGCGCCAATGTGCGGCTGTGTGTGAAAGGGGCATAATTTGTATTGAGAGAGGTTGAGGTTTAATAGAGGATAATAAGTTTAAAATGATCTACATGCATATAATGCAAAGAGAAAGAGAGAGAGAGAGCGAGAGAGAGAGAGCGAAAGAGAGAGAGCGAGAGAGAGAGAGAGCGAGAGATAGTGAGAGACCGAAAGATAGAGAGATATTGATAGAATAAAAATGAAATTATTATAAGTACTAAAGAGAAAGAGATATGGAGAGAGATGCACACTGGGATACATAGGGAAAGATAGATAGGAAGATAGAATGAGAGCGAATAGAGAATGATACAAAAAATTGAAACAATGGAGAGATAATAATAATAGATAATAGATGAAGACGGAATTGTAGTGATAGAAAAAAGAAAGAGAAATAAATATGGAATAACAACAATGAAAGAAAGAGAGAGATGGAGATAGAATAAGAGAGGGATAGAGTGAGAGAGAGAGAGATATCTTCTTATGGAGATAAAGATAGATATATAAAGCGATAGATAAAAGAAGAAATATGGAGAGAGAGGCGCCTAAAGAAAGAGAGAGAGAGAAAGAGAGAGAGAGAGAGAGAGAGAGAGAGAGAGAGAGAGATAGAGAGCAAAAGATAGGAAGAGACTGAAAGATAGAGAGGTATAGATAGAAGAAAATATATGGAGAGCGAGACATATACATAAAGTGTGAGACAGAGAGAGAGAGAGAGAGAACTAATGAGATTTTTTTACGGAGGGAAATGGAAATGAAGAGATGCAGAAAAAGAAATAGACAGAGGGAGAGAGCGAGTGATAGAGAGTAAGGGATAGGCAGAGAGAGAGAGAGAGAGAGAGAGAGAGAGAGAGAGAGTAAGGGAAAAATAGTGATAGAAAATGAGAGATAATGTGCAAGATTGAGATATAGAGCGAAAGCTATATACAGAGAGCTACAGAGACTGATGCAGAATTCAATTCGAATTCCGTCAAACATTTCCAGCTTCAACTGAGAATGTTTTGGCCAAGTTCACGCTCCCATTTATTGTTGGCCATTGTCAATGTTGTTTCGGTTTCTATTTCTGTGTCTTTTTTGCAAACGCATCGAAAATAAACGATTGCCAAAATGTTGTTGCATAATGAATGCGGTATGATAGCCGCATCGATGCGTTCGCATTTTGCATGCATTTCAAATGATGTTTAGATGCGTGAATATATATAAAGATATATATATATATATATATATCATATATATACATCATATTCAATATGCAGTTAACGGTAATTAGATATAACATTTAGTTATATATTTATATATGTATATATACATGTATATATGTTAGCCAGATTTGTTCAATTGGCCAAGACCAAAACGAATGCATTTTACTGAAATTTAATATGCATTTGCTATTCATATCACAATTTCGAATCGCTCTTAATGTCATGTAAGTGATTTAAATGCATTTCTAAATGCACTAATCCCCAGCACATTAACAGCTCACAACAGAGCGAGAGAGGGAGAGAGGGAGAGAGAGAGCTAGATGCTGTTGAGAGAGGGTGGGTGGGAGAGTGAGCTTGAAATATATTACTCGGCTCTCGTTCATGTAATTAATAACAAAATTTTAATCGCCTAGCGATAGCCGTGCATTACATGGCCATAGAGAGGCTGTTGCTGCTGGCCACGCCCACCTGACGCCCACCTGCCGCAGAGCCTTGGGCTAATATCATAAAATGTTTGTCACCGCCCTTAGCCATTCGAGCTGCTGATTATTATTGTTATTATTATTAGCGCTTCGAGATTTATGTGCAAAAAAAAAAAAATAAAATAAAATAAAATAAAAAAAATATGTGAAAGGCAAAAGAAAATAAGAAAATTGCGTTTTCTGCTTCTTGCTCGTGTTGCTCCATAAATTTGACTGAAATTGAGCATAATTTTTCATTTAAGTGGAAATTAATATTATACGCCCAGTGAACCACGCCCAGCTAATTATGTCACGTCGCCTATCAGCGAAGCGAGCGAGCGAGCGAGCGAGCGAGCGAGCGAACGCGCAAAAGTAGGCAATGAAATATATTTGTGATGAATATAAATGCCAAAGCAAACGGCCAACAGCGAAAATGAATTATTAATTTTGATGCGCGCATTTAAGCGCCATTTTCCTAATAGACAACGTCCAACCAATCTATCCGTCCGTATGCCCGTCCATCCGTCCAGCGCATCATGAAATATTTTGTTTGATTTATATTTATTTAGTCAGCGCTTTGTGCATATCAAAATATATATGTATATACATATGTATGTATATATATTTATTTATTTATATTTATATTTATATATATATTTTTTTGACTCATGCAGTTTTGTGATTGATTCATTGACTGACTGATTGACCAATTATATTAAATTGCTACAGCAACACTTTGAGCTCAATTGCCGCAGCTGTTAAATGCGTTTTTATTTGTTTTATTTAGACATTTGATTGCTTTTTCTTTAATAGGCATATACTATATATTTGACTTTAGTTGCAGTCGTAGTTAATTACAATGCTAATATTAAGCATAATTAGTTTGTGTGAATTGTTTGATTGACTGGTTCGAGTAGCAGTAGATAAATATATGCAAGTAGAGATATTTTCTAGACTTAAAAATTAATTTAAATAATGAAGAATATATAGAGTAAAGATATAGAATATAACAAAGAAAATTAATACAAATCTAAGAGGTAAAAAATATTAATTTTTAATATTTTTTAATATATGTATTATTTATTATTTTAATTATATAAATTAATTAAAAATTAATTATATAAATATGTGTATGCGAAAAATATGGTACTAAATAAATAATATACAATATAATGAAATCTAAAAATAAAATAATATTAGTAAATGAAAAATAAATAATATAATAAATTATGAAAATAATGTAATATTAATAAATACAAAAATATATAATATAATTTCATATATAAAAAAATAAAAAAAAATAATAAAATATAAAACTTAAATAATATTAATAAATGAAAAATATATAATATAAAAAAAATATATGAAAATAAAGTAATATTGATAAATACAAAAATATATAATATAATATAATATAATATATAAAAAATACAATAGATTAAAAAATAAAAAAAAAAAACTATATATATTAAAATGAAATAATATTAATAAATGAAAAATATATAATATAATAAAATATGAAAATAAAGTAATTTTATTTAAAAAAAAATATATATAATAAATATTTTTCGTAATAATAAAAAGCTAATTAGATATTATTAAAATATAATATAATATGAAATTTAATATTAGAATTAATATTAGAATCAACTAAATATTTACAAATCTCAATTCAATTTAAATATAAATTATTTATTACTAAATATATCAATTCAATTAAATTCAATTTAAATATAAATTATATATTACTAAATAAATATTAAAAATAAGTAACTAATATAAGATCTCAAGTCTTTCATTGATATTTGTATTTCAGTGACGCTTAAGGCCATCATTTCAACTTGTTTTTGTTTTCAAACATATTACTTGCCTAATCAAAATTTTCTTCTACTTCTTTTTCTCCTTCTTCTTCTTCTTCTTCTTCTTCTTTTTATTTTTGTTTATAATTTCCCTTGACCAAAACATGTTTTTCTTTTGAAGAAATTTGAGGCTATTTATTTTGTGTGCGTTCGCGTGCCGAATACACTTTAGACATCTGTACGTTGGCTCTGACTATAGCTCTGGCTGCTGCTAGTAGCATTAACTTAGCCTGCCCCCGCCCCCCTGTCTCCCTCCCTCCCTCCTTTAACACACACAAATGCGGCATAGCACTGTCCAAGAGTAGCTAGCAAAAGTAATTTTATGTATCTGTGGCTCATTAATAATTGAGACCATGGGAAGGAAATCAAAATTGTTTGTGGTACTATGCCAGCAGCTCTCTTTACCAACAACGCTCTAACCCACCATGCCCCCCTTGCAACGTTCATGGCATTTGCTGTTAAGGCTGATAAGGCGATGGCGGCGTGCCGTAGTCGTTAGTTTTGTTGTCGCTGCGGCTGTCGTGTTGTCGCCCCGAGAATTCTGGCTAGGCACGCAAATACGTTGCGTATACGCAATATTTCAGCAGCCAAAGTAATGCACAAGGCACGCACGAGCTGCCAGCAGATGCCAGCCAGAACATGAATGTGTGTGTGTGTGTGTGTGTATGTGTGTGTAAGTCAAAATGTTTGTTGTTGCTGCTGCCACTAGCTATCTAGGCCCTCGTTGTGGCTATGTTAGCTCGCTAGATTCAATGAATTTTTCACAGAACTGCAGCTGAACGCACTGAAGATGCTGCTGCTGCTATATGTGTGTGTGTGTATGTGTGTGTGTGTGTGTGTGTGTGTGTGTGTGTGGGCATGCCCAAATAGCCTAACAAATGTATGCAGCACGCAATACGTTGCTCAATGTGTTAGATGCGTGTTCGAGGGCAGCAACAGCAGCAGCAGCAGCAGCATCAGCAGCAGCATCAGCAGGAGGCAACAGGAGGCAGCAGGAGACGGGCGCTACCAAAAAAGTAGCCAAGCGGCAGAGGAAGTTATGATTGTTTCACGAGCTGACAAATAGAGCAACATGCTCCGGCTATCTCATCCACATGCACACTATCACACGCTCGCTCTCCTTTTTTCCCTCTCTCTCTCTCTCTCTCTCTCGCTCTCGCTCTTTGTTGCTGGCTCTCAAACGTTTTGTCTCTCTGTCCTCTCGTGGGGCAACAAAAGTAGCCAGGCGGCTGGCACATGCTTTTTGGATTGCTCGACAAATTTATGCGCCTCCGTTGGCTGCGCTCGGAACGGAACGGAACGGAACAGAACGGAATGGAACGGAATGGGCAATGGGGCAATGGCTCCGGTTGGCTCTTTGCTGTTTGTTTGCATGCAAAACTGTGCATTGTGAGTGAGTGTATTTATGTGTGTGTGTGTGTGTATGTGTGTGTGTGTGTGTGTGTGTGTGTGTTTGCATGTGTGTGTGTGTGTGTGTGTGAGTTTATGTGTTGCTTGGCTTCCTTGCTGGCTTTTATCAAACCTTTAAGGGCCCTGTTCTGCATGGCTCTTTGTCTCCCCTCTCCCCCCCCCCCCACTTTCTACCCCTCTCCCTATCTCTGTGTAGTGTAGCATGGCTAAAAACCTACTATGAAATCTCTATATATGTCTGTGTGTCTGCTAGCATTATTCGCTTTTGCAGCTGGCAGAGGCCGACGAGCCTAAAAGCAGGCAATGAAATTTTCATGCTCGCTCAATTTCGTGCAGTTGACAGTTTAGCAAAGAGAAAAGAAAGCAATAAAAAACATTGCAACTGAATGGCTATGAATGGATTAGAACAATTTTATTTACTCTAACAAAATAAGCAACAAAAATCCATATTCATTATTTAGCTGAAAGCCAACAAATAAAACAAAAAAAAAAAAAAAAATTGATTTCACTTTGCGCAAAAGCCAAACAAATCAAAGAAATATATAGATAAATAATCAACAAAAATTTTCTTTTTTTGTTTTATTTCTTTTTATTATTGTCTTTCTTTGCTGAATAAGCTGCAATTGAGGTTTGCCCAATTAGAAATCAACTATTTATGAAATTAAATTTATATAAAAATATTGTTTTTTAATTCTAGTGCAACGGAATGTTGCTGAAAGTTAAATTTGAAAAAAAAAAACATTTATAAAAAAATAAGAAGAAAAATGTTGCAAGACTTTGAGAAAATGTTAACGATTGAATTAGCAAATGTTTTAAGCATGTTGAGCTGAAGTCAGAATTTGTTTCAAACAGGTTTTCCTCGACGGAAGTTTTCCTTGACTCTGAAAAGTCTTGCAAAAATATTGAAGATTTTTCTCAATTTTTATAAAATATCTTTAAAATGTTTTTCTTGAGTTAGAAAATTTCCTTGAGCCCAAAGCTCATTTCCTGTACTTGGAAAATGTTTTAAAGTCGGTTTTTCTTTTTGAAGATGTTTCCATTCAGCTGGCAAATGCTTTTAGGATGTTTTCCTTAACTTACAAAATGTTTTCAGTATGTATTTTGTTGACTTAAAAAATGATTTTTAGATTGTTTTGCATAAATATAACAATTTTTTGAAGGGGGTTGAGTTAGGAAATTGCATAAAGAAAGTTTTTTTTATTGAATTTGACAATGTCTACAAAATATACCTCAGATAAAAATGTTTAAAGAATATTTTCCCTAAATAAAAAAATTCTTAACATTTTTTAGATTAGGAAATGATTTACATTTTTTCTTTTTTTTTTTTAAAGACATGAAAACTTTTTCAAACTACATTTTACAATATTTATGCAAGTATTGCACAATTTTCTTTTTTATTTATTTTTTTATTTTTAAAGAGATTTTATGTTTTTATAACCAACCTGAGCCTATTAAAAATGGGAATTAAGGGTATAATTTGCAGTTTAGCTCAATAAATTATTTTTTAACATTTGAAAATATTTTATTTATTTTTTATTTTAAATCAATTATTTATGAATTCGTAGAATTTACTCAATTTTTTTTGCTTCTTAGTTTTTGTTAAATATTTTCCCTAAATAAACAAAAAACATTTTTATTTTTTAGTTCAATTAAACATAAAAAATATTTATGAAAAAATTATTAAATATAAATTACAAATTTGTAGATAAATTTCAGCAATTTATTTTAGATTTTTGTGAACCCTTTAATCTTAGTTATTTATTTGTATTTACTATAAAAAATTATTTATAAATATAGTAATGTAATAAAATCATATTAACTCATGTTTTTGCGTTATTCTACCACTTTTTTTTTTTTTTGGTTTTAGATTATTAATAATATTTCCATGGAAGACATCGGCACAAAAAAAAAGGTTCGAATAAGTATTATCTGCTTTTGACAGTTGCTGTCAGTTGCCTGCACTGGGCCAGACAATGAGCATGAATATATACACTTACGATTACATATACATATATGTATGTGTATGTATGTATATTATATGTGCATACATATGTTAACTGTCTGTTAAGAATACACCAAATGAAACAAAAACAAAACTGTCAAAGCTTTGAAGTTGGATTCGTTTGGCTTTTACTTATGCGCCCACATGAGCACACACACGCACACACACACGCACACGCACACAGCCAAAGCAGTGCAAACAAGCAACAGTGTTGAGCATTTGGTATTTAACTTGAAGCTTTGCAGCCAACGCAACAAACGCCTTGCTCTTTCCTTTTGCCTCTCGTCATTCTCCTCTCCCACTCTCTCTCTCTCTCTCTCTCTCTCTCTCGCTCAGTCTCTTTGTTGCTCTGCCAACGCTGTCCAACAGCAACAGCGTTAGCGAAGTGCTTTAATTACCCACGGAAGCTTGCGATTGTACGGTAAATATTTTAAAGCTTTAAGTTGAAGGCTTCGCACTCTGCTGCTCTCTGCTCTGTTTGAGTGTGTGTGTGTGTGTGTTTGCGTGTGTGTGCGTTTGTTTCTGTGTTTGCGCTTTGCCGGCCATTCGGCTGGCAATTGTTGTGTCAACAACAGCAACAGAAAGTAACAGCAACAACAATGCGAAGGCGTAATACGTAACGTAAGCAGCGGGCTGAGCGTCGCGCAGCGCCGCCGGCAGCGTAAAAGGCAAGCAGAGCGCAAAATGAACGCAAAAAAAAAAAACAAGAAAATAAAAATAAAATAAAAATATAAAGAAACAAAAAAAAAAAAAAGTAAATATATAAAAAAAAAAAGAAAAACAAAAAAAAAATGGCGCACGCATTTTAAAATTTTAATGCGACGCTGCCAACGGCAACGGCAACGGCAGCTGCGCCGCAACGCAGCGTCGCGGCAGCGTTACGCTGACTAAGAAGCGACGGCAGCAGGAGAGGCGCGTCAATAATGCCAAATACGGTATATGCTGTATGTGTGTGTGTGTGTGTGTATGTGTGTGCGCCGCTGTCCGTCGATGCAAGGTTTGCTATTCGCTAGTCGCTAGTCGTCTCTTCCTCTTCCTGCTCCACGCACACAGAAGCCAAAAAAATTACGAACGCGACATGGAACGCTGATAAAAACGACAATTGATGGGCGTACGTGGGCGCATTGGGGCGTGGGCAATTGCTGAGTTATGTTTATGACAAATGCGAGCGCATCAGAGGAACTGGGCGTATGATGCTTCCGCCAATACGCCCATTTGCCACTGGCCCCCCATCCTACCCCTAACTGCCCGCCCCCCTCGACGCGTGTCTACGTCTGAGGCACATTGACTATGTCTCGCGATTCGTAAAGCAATCAACTTAATGCATTTGAAAATCTCTTTAAAATTGTTCTTAACTTGACTTTGCAGGTTATATACATATATTTTTATTAATATTTTTATTGTCATTGTCATTATCATTGTCATTGTCATTGTCATTGTCATTGTCATTGTCATTTTCATTGTCATTGTCATTGTCATTGTCAGTGTCAGTGACAGTGTCATTGTCATTGTCATTGTCATTGTCATTGTCATTGTCATTGTCATTGTCATTGTCATTGTCATTGTCATTGTCATTGTCATTGTCATTGTCATTGTCATTGTCATTGTCATTGTCATTGTCATTGTCATTGTCATTGTCATTGTCATTGTCATTGTCATTGTCATTGTCATTGTCATTGTCATTGTCATTGTCATTGTCATTGTCATTGTCATTGTCATTGTCATTGTCATTGTCATTGTCATTGTCATTGTCATTGTCATTGTCATTGGCATTGTCATTGTCATTGGCATTGGCATTGGCATTCTAATTCTCATTGGCAGTTGCATTGTCATTCTAATTATAATTCTGTTTGTGATTCTCATTCGCATTATCATTAGCTTCACCATTGTCATTAGCATTAACATTTCTAATTATTTTCTAGAGTATTCGTTAGTTCGCCTTCATTTACTCCGTTGATCTTTGCCTTTGATTCTGTCTCATTCATATTCAATTTTTTTTTTATTGTTGTCGCCTTTTGCTTTGCCACGCGTTACGTGTCCTGGTTGGCTAATCAGCAGCTACACCCAGTCCCTCAATGACAACGCACAGACAATAAAAACAAAATATATATATATATATATATATATATATATATAGAAGAAGAAGCAGAAGAAGAAGATGTAGCAGCAGAAGCAGCTGAGACAGCGAAATTTGTTATTGTTACAATGAGAGCAGTGGGCGGCGTTCGATTGTCAATCACATGCAATTTAAATAAATTGAGTGTTTTATGGGGTTTTCAATTTGATGCGTTGCTGTGACCCTCCCCCCGCTCAATGCTCGTGTCACCATGCATATTAATCATCCGGCGGCACGGTCTGGCCAAATAGTCAAATCGTCGCTTGCCACTTGCCACTTGCCACTTGCCACTTGTCACTGTGCCACACGACACACTCGATTCGGCAAACGCTAAAATTGCATTCGATGCTGATGAGCCGCCCAAAAATAATCAGCCGTCATTTTGCATAATGCATGCCATGGCCACGCGTTAGCTGTTGTTCTCCTGCAGCCAGCTAGCCAGCTAGCCAGCTAGCCAGCTTTTCACGTTTTCTTTTCGGCCTGGCCGGCGTTGGGGCGTGGCAATTGTGCCGTGCGGTCGACTATGGAATTAATGTGAACGCATTAAATTCAATTTTGATGCAGAGCCTACGCATTTTATGCACTGCCGAAAACAGGCAGAGAGAGAGTGAGTAAGAGAGAGTGAGAGAGATAGCGTTGAAAATCCGAGCTAAAATCGTGCTGCATTTCACATTCAATTGCTGCACAGCAAATGGCTTTAAGCCATTTATGGCATGGCCGATATGCCTGAAACGTATAATTACGCGTGTTGCCATTTAGGCAAAACAGTGTTGCCACTTGTCAAGTGCACTCTGATATGGCAACGCTCAGAAGCAGAGTTTGAACTTGAATTGGGGCAACAAAACAGCGCTTAGTCTATGAATATGTAAACAGTGTTGTGCAATGGCCCAGAGCAGCTAACAGTGTTGGGTAATGGCACAAAAATTGTGAGCTGTTTGTTATAGAACTCAAATTGAAGTGAAAACTAATGGCATATCTTCAGTGCTCAAATAGTACAACTAAATGCCTATAGAAACAGCTGCGTACAGTGTTGAGTAATGCTGTAAGCTTAGCTGTTGCTTGAGTTGGGCTGGGAGGCCTATTTTAAGCTACTTGAACTGAAAGCTAAATGAGTGCCTAAGTGTCTGTAAGATACAATACAATACTATGTCAACAGTGTTGGGTAACAATAAAAACTTGCTTTGAAATGAAGTTTAATGAAATCTAATAAAAGTTTCTTAACTGCTAAAATGTCTATTAAGAGAGATTAGACAACTGTTAAGATTAAAAGAACTATTCAATACCAGCTCAACAGTGTTGGGTAACAATAAAAACTTACTCTGCTTGAATATGCGACTGAATGTTGCTTTCTATATGACTCTCACTGTTTGAAATGAAAACTGATGAATACTATTAAAAATTTTTCTTAATTAATTCATTGAATATAATAAACTATGCAAACAGTGTTGAACAACAAAAGAAATTTGAATAATTTTAATTTGAAATTCACACAAAAAATAAACATCTCCAGACGTGACTCACTCTTAAGCAGTGTTGGCTAATTAATTATTTGACTTTATGCTTGACAAGCCACATGGAGCACAAATTGTTAAGAGCCCCGTTAACCAACACTGGCTAAGAGCTCATGCCACTTTTTGCAAGTGGCACATATCTAATTTATGTTAGCTGCCACGGGGCAAACGTTTATGGTTTGTTGTTGAAAATGTAATCGAGTCTGGAGCAAGGTAACTAAAAACTAGCAGCTGTGCCCGTCTCTCCCTCTCTCTCTTTCTCTCTCTCTGTGTGTGTGGCAGTGTTGTACAGTGTCACATTAACTCGTTTAAAACGCAACGAGCGTGCAGCGTGAAAATTGCAGCTGCTGAGCACGCGTTGCCACGTGGCATGGATGGCCTGGTACTGGGCCAGGACTTGGGAGCTTGGCAGGGGGGTTTGGGGGCCTCTGCACTCGGGTCTGAGTTCGTGCCGGAATAACGGCTGTTGGCTTGGATAACAAGGACAATGAGCGTTAAGCGTGTCGCGTACCAACAACAATTGTCACAATTGTTAAATATTTATAATAATAGAGTTTTTATTGCCATAGCCATGTAAAATATTAAGCGCGCTTATGCGACAGCACCAAATGGACGCCAGCTGAAGGCGCCGAGCCGTTAACAATGGCGCATTTCCGGTTGTTACAGTTGCTGCTGCTGCTGCTGCTGCTGCTGCCAGTGTTGCTTGTGCCAGTGTTGCTGCTGCTTATTACAGCATCAGGCATCAGGCATCAGGCATTCGGCCACTACCACGCCCAGCATGCAAACTAATTGAAAAAATATTTATTTGCTTAAATGCTTAAATTTTCCTTTTTTTTTTTATATTACTTTTTATCTTTGCATTTATTGTTATTTATTTGCGTACTTTTTTTTTTAGCTATGCTCGCTCATGCTGCGCATAGAGTATATTGGTGCACAAGCAATGTAAGTCTTCATATGTCCGTCTGTCTGTATGTTCATCAATATGTATGCATGTCAGTCCATCTGCCCGTCTGTCATTCTATACTTCTGTCCGTCCCTCATTCTGTATGTCTGTCCTTCTGTCCATTTGTCAATCTATTCTCTGTCTCTCGCTCCGTTAGTCCGTTTGTCAGTCCGTTCATCCGTCTATCCATCTGTCCATTTATTCTTCTCCATCTATCCATCTGTCCACCTATCCACCTATCCATCAATACATCTTTACATACATCTATCCATATATTCTCTCTCGTCCATCTGTCCTTCTCCCCATCTCTCTTACCATCTTTCTATCTGTCCCTTCATCAATCTATCCTTCTATTCATTTCGCTGTCTATCTATCTGTCAGTCTATCCATCCGTGCATCTAGATATGGATCATATACTTGCATCATCGTCTAAATAGTTGAGTTTGAAAAATACTTTTCTAATTTATAACCTAAATGCTATTATTTCAATTGCTTGAAATATTATAACAACTATGTCGAAAATATATTTCTAGTCATTTTGGGAGCGTGACAAATGGGTTAAAACTATAGCTCTTACGTATTTTATATTTTACAGATAGATATATATATTACTATTTGCCTTCAATATTGATATACCAAATGAAATGCATGTAATGAATACTATAAAATTTGTGTAAAATACTAAAAATACTATAAAATACTACAAAAAAATTTAAAAATACTATATTTCATCAACATATGGATCACTTCAGTTCATAGTAGAATTTCACTTGAGCAATGCCTTAAATGTTTTTCGATTTATTTATTATTATTATTATTATTATTATTATTATTATTATTATTATTATGATTATGATTATGATATTATTATTATTATTATTATTATTATTATTATTATTATTATTATTATTATTATTATTATTATTATTATTATTATTATTATTATTATTTTTATCATTATTATTATTAAAATTATTATTATTGTTTTTATTTTTTTTTTATTTATTTATTTTTTTTTTGTGAACGAGTATTATTCAGTCAGCAGCTCTCGACTGCAACATTCTTAATTGTTTTTTTTTTTTGTGCACTTAACATTTTATTTGAATTTTAATTATTTTTGTTGGGCCAGCCACAAACAACAACAACAACAACAACAGTAGTAATAATAATGCAACTACACGCATGTCAACATTTTATTTTGTTGTTGTTGTTGTTGTTATTATGAATTGAGTGTTACGCCCCCGCAACAAAATTAATTTGGTTGTCGCTTGATAAACATAAAACTTTGCTGTCTGCTGCCCGTTCGTGCTGTGATAAGAGTGGCTGAGTTTGCTATATAGTTTTCAGTGTTAAACTATATTAAAGAGTCGCATATGACTGTAGATTGCATAAATGTGAAATAAATAAATTTCACGTATATTTATATTTATTTTCAGGGGCAAAAGCGTATTTTCAGACTCTTAGCGTTAAGCTTCAATAAATAAATAATAATAATAAAAAAATAATAAGTTAAATAAAAATAAACTTTAAGAATAAAAATAAAATAAATACAAATAAATTTTTTAAAAATAAATAAATACAAATAAATAAAAAAAAGAAACTAATACAAATAAATCAAAAAATAAATACAGATAAAAAATAAAATAAATTAAAAATATAATAAATTAAAACTAAAAAAAAAAAATAAAAAATCAATTTAAATAAATTTAAAAAATAAAAATTAATAAAAAAAAATAAAAAAAATTTAAAAAATAAAAATAAAATAATTACAAATTATAAACAAATAAAATAAATATATAATTTTGTTTAATCAAATTAAAAATAAAACAAATTAAAATAAATAAAAAAAAAAGCCTCGAATATATACAAATAAATTTAAAAAATCAAATAAAACAAAAAAAATACATTTCAAAATTAATTTAAAAAACATGTTTAAAATACAGTAAAATATAAAATAAAATTGATTCTCTTCCACAACTAGAGCTAGTTAAATTGCATAAATCCACTCCAAAGCTCCAACAATACATGATCTAAGTCGCCCAACTCCAGGGCGTGGCATCTGAGCAAACCTTTGAAGATTTCACAAAATTCAGCTGTTGCTGAATCGCTGAGCGAGTATTGTGCAGTCAAACTACGCTCTTGCTGCACTATTTTTTAGTTACTTTTGTTGTCGCTTGTTTCAATAAGCATTTTCCACATATTTGATGTGTGCAAAAGCATATTTTGCGGCCACACAGCAAAAGGCAACAATATTTTGCAAAAAAAAAAAAAAAAGAGTTCAGCAACAACAATGGAAGCAACAGCAACAGCAGGAGCAGCAGCAGGAGCAGCAGCAGGAGCAGCTGTTGCTCCTAGCTCTATATGAGCTATGCGAAAAGTCAAGCAAGTTAGCAGAAGTTAGTAAAGGTTTTTGTTTTACTAAAAACACACACACACATTTACACAAACATATACATAAATATACATATATGTATATGTTTTTATAATCAACACTAAATATCTCACATGTTAACTAGTTTCTGTTAAAGTCTCTTAAAGAGACTGCACAGTTTGACAGGCAAATATTGTAGACTCTGTGCATCGACACTGTTTTTTTTTTGTCTTTGAACTTTATATGCGTATATATGTATATATATATATATATGGCATAATATACTTTCAGATATAATGATCTATAAACGCCTATAAGACTAAGTCAAAAATACAATAACTTACAAATTCAGCTCTTAAGGTCTATGAAATGTGTTCAATTAAGTGAAGTTTGTGATCGATGTTGATCGATTTATATAGATTTTTCATAATTGATTTCTATAGATTTTTGATCGATTCTTATCGATTTTTCATGATTAATTTGTATAGATTCTTGATCGATGTGTATCGATTTTTTATAATTGATTTCTATAGATTTTCATAGATTTTTCATAATTGATTTCTATAAATTTCTATAAATTTATTATCGATTTTTCATAATTGATTTTTATAGATTTTTATCGACTTCTCATAATTAATTTCTATAGATTTTTTGTATCGTTTCTTATCGATTTTTCATAATTGATTTTAATAATTTTATGTTATCGATTTGTATGGATTATTCATAATTGAATCTTTAGATTTTTTATCGATTCTTATCGATTTTTCATATTTGAGCTTTAGATGGAAGATAAAAGCGCTTGTGCGTATAAAAAGCAGAAAGATTGTACAGAGTTTCGTCTCTTTAATGGGTGAAGCGCGGATTGGACTATGAGATAAAGGAGCCCAGAGATTTTATTTATTTTTCTACAGCGAAATCTACAGCTTCCCCCTGAAATTTCACTTGACTAGATGTAAATGTTGACAGAATATAATTCTATGTGTAGAATTAAGCTGAATTTTAATAGACCCTTCCTCTTCGAGTGAAAGCAGAAATAAAAATTACTTTAGCTTCAAAAACACAAATTGAATATACGAAATTTTTCAGCTCTCAGTATGCTGTGCTTTGGTCAAAGTTTACCTAATCGAAACAATACGAAAGCATTTCATTATACATATAGAAGATTTCAAATTGAAGGTTTTGTTTTGTTTTTTTTTGTATTTTGTTTTTTTTTTTTTTTAGCACTTGGATCGTTGCAAAATTTGATTTACAAAATGACATTAAACGTTAAATATACCGGCAAGTTTGGAGCTTTAGAGGATGCAGAGAATATGGAGCCAGGCATTGGCCTCTATCAGTCAGAAGCCTTGACACCTGGTTCCTCGGTGGTGGGTATACAATATGATGAGGGCGTTGTGATTGCGGCCGATATGCTCGTTAGCTATGCCAGCAATGCACGCTATAAGAAGGTCAATCGCGTGATGAAGATCAATAAAAATATTATATTGGGAGCTGGTGGAGATTTTGCTGATGTACAGAGTTTAATGCATACGATCGTGAAACGAGCCGTCGAGGATGATGTTCAAAATGATGGTGACCATATAACTGCAGATGCTATGCATAATTATATAACACGAATCCTCTACAAGCGTCGCACCATGAGGGATCCCCTTGATGTTGATGTGGTCATTGGTGGTAACGATTTAAATGGTCAACCATTTCTCGGTGTTATCGACGGGCTTGGGGCGGCCTATAAAAGTTATTTGTCCGTCACTGGATTTGGTCGTTTGATGGCCGGACCGCTTATAGAATCACGCAAATCGCCTTGTCGTGATTTCACATTCAAGGAGGCCACCGATTTATTGAACGATTGTATGAGAATTCTCTATTATCGTGATACTCACAGCATTCGAGACTACTTAATTGGCATTTGCACATTAAATAGATGCGATGTCATAGGCCCCTTTGAGGCCGAAGAGCGCTGGGAATTGGCCGTATACGCCTCGGAATATTAATAATAATAAAAAGAAGATGAGATACATATATAATTTTATATATATAGTTTTATCTAGGTAAAAATCATCTCATCAAATTGTAAACCACTTTTGTTTTGCATTCTTATATTATATATATATATATATATATATATATATATATATATATATATATATATATATATATATATATATATAAACATTTTTTTTTGACAGCAAAGCAGGGATATTTCATTTATTTCTATTACTTTTAGCAAATATTATATTATATTTTATATTATGCTAGAATCTTAAGAGCAATATCGATAAAAGAGCTGTGAATTCTTATATGTCATCAGGTAATTTCATCAAGTAAAGTTTTCTTATATTAAGAGTTTCCTCTCTCTTAGCTGAGCTCGCAGACTTTTGGGTAATATATTTCTATTCTATTCACTCGATTCTTTATTTTGCTTAGAGTTTTTTTTTTTTGTTCTCTAGTTAATCCTAGAAAATTTCCCTAAGATGAATTTATAGAATTTTTTTTAATTGATTGTTTTTAAGGGTATAGAAATGTTTACAAATAAAAGAGATTATCGCTCTCTATATCAGTCTATCTCTTTCCCTCTATCTATCTATCTATCTATCTATCTATCTATCTATCTATCTATCTATCTATCTATCTATCTCTCTATCTATCTATCTATCTATCTATCTATCTATCTATCTATCTATCTATCTATCTATCTATCTATCTATCTATCTATCTATCTATCTATCTATCTATCTATCTATCTATCTATCTATCTATCTATCTCTATCTATCTCTATCTATCTCTATCTATCTCTCTCTATGTCTCTTTCTCTCTCTCCTTCTACCTTCTCACACACTTTCACTTTTTTGTATCTCTGTCTCTCTCCCGCTCTCTCACTCTCTCTCTCTCTCTCTCTCTTTACCACCCTCCCTCCTTAACGCTGGCTACTCCACAGCCTGTTCCATTTGCCTTAACCAAACAAACATACCCCAAATATTAACTTTAAATGGGTTCAGGGTATATAACAACGGGAGAAAAAAAAAAAAAGGGAAGCAAAACATCACAAAGTCCTCTGCTAATTGCGAGTGTGTATGAATTTATAAACAACTACTAAAAGCCACAAACTAACAACACAAACATACGAAAAAATGAAAACTAAAATAAAATGAAATACGCCCAACCCAATCCCCACCCCCCTTAACACACACACACTCACCCACACACAGAGAGAGAGAGAGAGAGAGAGAGAGACAGATGTGTTGACCCACTTTTCAGGCAGCCAAAAATAAATGCCACAGAATTGATGCAAAATTCAAATAATAATTTTATGGCATATTTAAGTGTTTGCATAAATTGTTGATATTTGTTTTATTTTTTTATTTTAATTTTTCTACTGTTGAGCTGAGATCGTGAGCGAAATTTATCGATATTTATCGAACATTTTACGTTTGCCTAACATTAAATATTGTGTTACGTTTTCGATTAAGAATTCGTCTTGCAATTGTAGTTGTGTATCGATATATATCGATCTATATTTATCGAACTACTCAAAAGTGTATAATAAGTAAGATGAGTCTTACATAAATATCTATAAATAACTTAACTAGGACGTCAAAAAATACAATTATATATATATATATATATTCATGTACATATTTATCGATATATTTATATATACTTAGGCCCTTTGTTCCTTTGCCATCAAAATCTGTTGAATTCGAAGACAAAATTATATACGAAAGCAGCTTATCACCTTCTTCCCAGTGGATATGTAGATATATAAATATATCGATACACATAAAAGTATACGTATATCGATAAATTCATAAAATTGCATGAGTTTTTATGCCCAAGCATTTATATCTATATAATTCACTGCTCAACTCTTGAAGTCTTTTATTGAATAATTTGATTTTGTTCACATCTTTTTGAAATATAATAAATTATCGATTAATCGATTAAGTTTTCCAGGTAGCATAGACATATTTGACTATAGAAAACATTGCTCACAGTTTAAGGCATAACTAATTCACATTTTTTACTAAATTTGTCCATTGAATAAAGAAAACGATAATTATCGATTACCAATTTTCTTGGTATTCAAGTGAAATCAAGCAGCTCGCTTTTGAGAGCAAAAAGAAAAAGTTTATATTTAAGCAGTTTCCACGACAATACGAACTAAGCGTGCGCATATCTGATATATGAATGGGAGTGAGTGTGGGTGTGAGTGTGTGGGTGTGTGTGTGGGTGTGTGTGTGGGTGTGTGTTAGTGTGAGTGTGTGTGTATTTGATAATGTTGAGGACAAAAGGTTCAACTGTCTGTAAACGCTTAAATTGATTTAAAATCAAGCTTAGCCCGCACCACAAGCGCTAACCAAAGAGTAAAGTGGAAAAGCGTGAGTGAATGAATGAATGAATGAGTGGGTGAATGAATGAGTGAATACATGTGTGTGCGACACGCAAACATAGTGCGATGCTGGGCTCAGTGCGAATCTGTTTGACAATTGGCAAATTTTACGTAAAGACAAGGCCAACTAATTTGCTGGCAGACAAGGCAGGAAGGTAAAGAGAAAGATATAGAGAGTGTAGAAGAAGAGAGTGTGAGAGAGAGGGGAGAACTGTTTTAAGTTGCTTGGCTGCTTGTTATAATTTTAATCAAACTTAAAACAAATTTCCCAAATAGTTTTGGCGCTAGCTGCCTGTCAGACACTCTCATCACCTCTCTCGCTCGCTCTCCCTCTCTCTTTGTCTCTCTCTCTCTCTCTCTCTTTGTCTCTCTCTCTCTCTTTAGCACACACTCGCTCGCTCGCTTAGTTGCTTTGGCTGTGTGTAAAAGTTTTTAAGCTGTGGCCTCGCCAAACTTTTTTGACTCAATGAG
>JAWNPR010000061.1:23557500-23635000 GCA_035047405.1 Drosophila stalkeri
AAGAAAAGCAAACGATGGCGATGGAGCAACCAAAATGAGGTAAAGTGATAGAGAGTGATGGGAGGGGGAGGGGGGGTGGTTGGCCCAGCAGGGGGTGTGGTTGACTGAGAGTGCTTGATGGGTCAGTTCATAGGTCACACATCAATGCACAATGGCTTTAACATTTATCCTTAGCTGCTCCATTGAAGGCACTGAACGCTGCGCCCACATGGAGAGGCGCAAACTGGGCGGGGTCGATGAGACAACAACAAAAAGCAACAACAATAACAGTAGCAACAACAATTGCAGTCACTTCATTTATTATTGTAAATGCAAAGCGAACTTTAAAGCGCAACAAAAGAAGAAAACGCGAGCGCGTTTTGCACGCGATTATAAACGCTGCAAAATTAAGGCAAAACATAAAAACAAAAAAAACAAAAAAAAAAAAACTATAAACAACAATGCAATACAATGTTGTTTACTGTACGCAATCGTAATCCCAACACAGACGCTTAGACGCCACAAAGAACTAGTTCCACATCAATTATGCAAAAGAACATTTAGTTCTTGAAACTAGTTCGGGAATCGAATTCTTTTTTTTTTTTTTAATACTATGTAAAATAAAGCAATCAAAAGAAATTTGTTATTAAGCTTAGAAGTGGAATTTGCGTTAAGTCAAAGGAAAGTGAAGTGCACGACTAGCAAATACCCTGGAATGCTGTACAGAGTTCAGGTTAGGTAAAGAAAAGTCTTTAGAGTTTACTGTGGGAGTAAAATTTTTGAGAAAATATAAGAATTTTTTAGAGATGCATTATGAGAGAGATGTGAGAGATAGAAAGCGACAGAGTAAGAGAAAGAGTAAGAGAAAGGGAAAGGGAACGAGATAGGGAAAGAGAACGAGATAGGGAAAGAGAAAGAAAGAATAGAAGGAGAGAGAGAGAGAGCAACCGAGTGCGAAAAAAGATAAATACAGAGAGAGAGGGAGGGAGGGAGCAAGATATATATATATATATATATATGTATATAGGGACAGTGACTGAGACAGAGAGAGAAAGAGAGAGAGAGAGATAGCAACTGCGCTTAAATAAAATTTTTGAAATATTTTGTATCCCAAATGCAATTTATTATGAAAAATTGCAGGAAAATTAAAAAAAAAAATCAGAAAAATCTCAGAATAATTTGAGAAAATGTTCAGTTTTAATATGATATTGTATATTTATATGCGCCAGACTCTAAGATATTTATTGAATTAAAATATATAAATTTAAAAACTAAGTATAATTATTATTAATTTTTTATTTAATTCTTTTTTTGTATTTAATTTGAAATTAATGGCAAAAATATATATATATAATGATTAATTATGAATAATATAATAATATATATAATATATAATATATAATATATAATATATAATATATAATATATAATATATAATATATAATATATAATATATAATATATAATATATAATATATAATATATAATATATAATATATAATATATAATATATAATATATAATATTTAATATATAATATATAATATATAATATATATAAATGGAATACTTATATATGTACATAAATAATCGATATATATTTAGCTTAGTCTTCTTTCATTCAGTTCATTTATTCCTTCACTTAAATCTTTTTTTTTTTTTTAGTTGTTTTCCTCTGGGGAAAGTAATATGATTAACGCATTGACTTCAACTCAGTTTTGATATCAGATTTTGTTTCAGCTCTTTCATTAGCAGCTAATTGCAGTCAGCAAAAGTTCTGTGCTATATATAGAGCACTCACATATATACATATATATATGCCTATATATATGTGTATATATATATATATATTCCCATTTCCATCTATCACATGCATAAACACTTAGCATAATAATCAATCAAAAGGGCTTGGACACAACAGCCAACAAAATAACCAAAAGAGAGACAGAGAGAGAGAGAGACACACAGAGACAGAGACAGAGAGAGAGAGTGTAAGTGTGTGTGTGTGAGTGATGTGTGTTAAGTTTCTTAAGCACACACACACACACACACACACACTTACATATCTTCACACATGCCAGAAAGTGTGCTATAATTTTGCATTCCCAACTGATTTGCTACAAATACCCGCACACACACACACACACACACATACATGTGATGTATGCGTATTTACACTCCTTTAGCTACTTGACACCTGCTTTACTAACTAACCAGGTGTGGGCGCAACAGAGGTAAAACTCATTTGTTATTGCTGCAGCTCTCAGCGGGCATTTTTCTTAAGCAATTTAGCTTTTTTTTTTTTCTTCTCTTTTTTTTATGAGGGTATATGTGGCTTGGTTAAATGTGTATATAAGAGTTGTATTAAATTTGTATACGTGTTAATATAGTGTAAAGGCCAAAGAGGCCGAGTTGTAAGAGAGAGAGAGAGAGAGAAAGAGAACTCAAAGATATTTAAGATAAATGTCAATGCAGCTTAACAAAAAGTGGAAAAGTTCAGAAGAAATAACAATTAGACTAAATAATATATATCATATATGTATGTATATATGTATGTCATATAGTATATAAACTATATGCTATAGTATATAGAATTGATATGACAAACGTAATTTATTTTAAAATATGTATGTATATATTTTTAATATAAATATTTTTTTTAAAAAAATATTTAAAAATAAGCTTTATTTAAGAAATAAAAAATTAAAAAAAAACACACACACATTTTAAAAAAATAAATATAATTTCATTAATTTCAATTTTTATATATTTTATTTTATTTACTTCATTATTTTTGTGTTTTATATAAATTAATTGAATTTTGCATTTTTTCTAGGGTATTTTGTAGTCGTTTAGCTGCTGTTAATTGATTTATAGCGCCTTTGCTTTTTAATATTTTTTGTTTTGAAATTGACATGAAATTTTAATGGAATAATTTTATTTTTTTCTACAGGCTTTATGTGCTATCTCTCTCTCCCACTCTCCCGCTCTCCCGCTCTCCCGCTGTTTTCTTATTATAATTTTTTTTTTTTTTTTGTCATTTGTGTTTGGCTTTGTGCTTTTTTAGATTAGAAAAGTTTGTCGTCGTGTTGTTGTTTCGCTTTGCTTGGCTTCACATTGTTTATATGGCCAACGCGCCTATGCAGCAGTAAAACTTGCTGCAGAGCTACCGACCTATACCACAATATAAATATATACTAAATACATATATAGTTAGTGCCATATAGGCGCTATATGTACGTAAATAGTATGCGGGAGTCAGAGGCGAAAGTTTTGGTCAGCCTGCAACGAGGGACTTTGTCTGCTTCAGCTGCAACTTAAAAAAAAAAAAACTCCAGTTGGTGGGCGGTGGGTGTGGCAACTCTCTTAGAGCACACACCAGCTATATATACATATATATATATATATAAATAACTTTAAGTGTATTTTAAGATTTGCGACTTTAGCATTGCTCAACTTTTTGCACTCAAGTGCGCAGCTTAGAGCTGAAATTTTGAGTTTGCGGCAATTTATGTGCTTAGTGAGAGAGAGAGAGAGAGAGACAGAGAGAGAGACCAAAAGTTAAAGCAACAAAGTTACAATTTTTAAAGCAAATACAAAAAATTATAATATAAAACAGAAAAACAAAAATGTAAAACAAAAGCTTTACAACAAAAAATATCAAATATAAAATAAAAAAAAAAAAATAAAAACTTTAAAATATGAAATATTTTATAAGATTATTATTCTAAATATTGATGTCCATAATTTACACATGTTCAAATATTGTATTTCCATTTCATATAAAATTTGCTCACTAAATTGTCGAGAGAAAACATATTGTCCAAAAAATTTAAGAAATAGACATGTTATAGCAGACAAGTAACCAAACTGCCCTCCCTTTTGCTTGCATGATGCGCTGGCAATGCTTACCTAGAGCTATATAGAAATGGCATACGGTAGGTAGACAGGCTGCGGGGTGGGCTGACAGAGAAGTTCTGGGCATCAAGTGTAGCTGGCTACACAATCAACTGCCAGCTGCTTGGCATTTTCTATTTCAGCTCTCGTTTTTATTTTTATACATTCAACTCTCTTTTGGCTAGGCGCTCACTGGCTAGCGCCGTTTCGCTCGCACTCGTCTAACTCACTTGTTTAGCTCTTTGTCGCTGCTTTAATGCGCCTTTTGCTCAGGCTCGCACCGTTAGTTAGCATTGCATTGTGTTGTGTCCGCCATTTCTCTCATTCCTTTTACTTCAATTTTTTTTTTTTTTTTTTCAATTTTAGCACAATGCTCATGCCGTGCCGCTCACTCCTTTGCGATGTCTGTATGTATGTCTGTCGTTGTTCGTTGAGTTGGTGTGCGGAGTGGTGCGGCGCGTCTGCTTTGACAAAAGTTTTTTGCGCTAGTTTCTTGCCTTTTATTTGCTTCACACGCGGCGCCTTTAGTTTGTGTTTTTCTACTTATGTACGCCCGAAAACCAAATAAAAAAAAAAAAAATATAGAGAAAAATACCAAGAAAACAAAAATCAAACAAAAAATATTAAAACAAAAATAGAAGAAGAGGAGCACAACATGCCAATATTTGGTGATGGCAGGGCCTTAGATACCCTGGCAGACACGATGCTAAGTGCAGGCAACTTAACTCCTTTGATCATAAATAATATAAAAGTGTATATATATATGTATTTATGTGTGTGTGTGTGCTTGTTATATCCCACTGCGTCACATGCTGCCTGTCAAAACGCAAATAGCCCACGCGAGCGTAGCGCAATTGAGCGTCACAGACAAAGAGAGCGTGAGCGAGAGAGCGAGCGGCAAAGGACAGACAAGCGAAAAGTAGGTAAAAAAAAAAAAGAAGAAGAAATAAAACTTTTTGGCCACCTACATTTCGTTTTGATGTTGTTGCTGTTGCTGCTGCTGCTTTTTGGCCAATTTCCGGTAATTCAGTTTTATGCAGGAACTTTTTGCGTTTGTATTTTGATATAAATAAATATGATGCCAACGGCAAATGGCGATGCTCAGAGCCCGACAGATCGCAAGGAGTCCAAGGTCAGCCATACTACACACACACACACATACACATACAGTCGTCTCGCTCACACTCACTCACTCCCCATGGCGCACTTTAAATCGTTGAGGCTATGGCAAAAGTTTTGCCATTCGCGCTGCTTGGCCAAATATAGCAACAAATGATGAGCATTATTTATGCTTTGCTCGAGAGTGTGTAAGTGTGTGTGTGTGTGTGTGTGTGTGTGTGTGTGTGTGTGTGTGTGTGTGTGTGTGTGTGTGTGTGTGTGTGTGTGTGTACTAGCTTCTTGTTGAGGCACTTGGTTTATGTGGCTCCATAATTGACTTTGATAATTTTCACTTATTGTTGTTGCCTTAGTTGCCATGCTACAACAACAACAACAACAACAACAACAACTGACAGTCGAACGCAACAGATTCAAATTCTCAGTTAATTTGATTAGAAAAGTTTTTTTTTTGTTTTTTTTTTTTTTTGGCGCGCATTTCAAATTACTATTATTATTATTATTATTATAATCATTATCATTTCTAGCATCATCATTATTATTATTATGTTTATTGGGCTCGTGGCGTGTTCCACATTCCAGCGTACCAGCCCGGCGGCTGTTTGCAGCCGTTAATTAAGCGCAATGTGTTTCCTTTGAAGTGTTTCCCTTGGCTGCTTGCGGCACAGTTTTGCATGCACTGTCAACAGTTGACAAGTCAATGGAAGAATTGAAGGCAAGCAAACAAATTGGCTTCAGCAATTTTGTCCTTCAGCTATAATTTGAGGTATATAGTTTTAGCTGCATTGCTGCAGTTTGACATGCGCTGAGAGAGCGAATTGATAATTTGTCGCTAATGTCATAATTGTTATTATTATTATTATTATTATTATTATTATTATTATTATTATTATTATTATTATTAATTGATAATTTGTCGCTAATGTCATAATTGTTATTATTATTATTATTATTATTATTATTATTATTATTATTATTATTAATTGATAATTTGTCGCTAATGTCATAATTGTTATTATTATTATTATTATTATTATTACTATTATTATTATTATTATTATTATTACTATTATTATTATTATTATTATTATTATTACTATTATTATTATTATTATTATTATTATTATTACTATTATTATTATTATTATTACTATTATTATTATTATTATTATTATTATTATTATTATTATTATTATTATTATTATTATTATTATTACTATTATTATTATTATTATTATTATTATTATTATTTCATTTTTTTTGCTTTTTATTTTCCTCATTGTCTATAGTTTTAGAGTCATGTCATAACCATATATTTATCTACTCATCTATCATATATCTATCTATCTACCTATCTATCTATCTATCTACCTATCTATCTATCTATCTATGTATATATCTATATATCTACCTATCATCTAGCTATCAATCTATCTATCTCTCGATTAATCAATTTATCTATTTATCAATCTACATATCTGGCTACCTATCTATCTATCTATATATCAATCTAACTCTCGACCTCTCGATAGATAATCTCTATAATTATATAAATCTATCTGAATCTATCTATCTAACTAACTAAATATCTATATTTATCTATTTAATTATCATTCTATAACAATCTATATCGCTATCAATATCCATATATATATCTATCTTTATATATTTATCATATATCTATATATCCAGACTCTGAAGTGTTTTAGTACGCATTTTCAATGCTTTTACAATTTTTTTTTTAATTCTGGTTTTTCGCTGAGGTTTTTGCACTTTTGACTGTGGTGCTTAGCCACGCCCACTTTGTAAAATGTGCGCCCCATTGTTGTGGTCATGGAGCACCAAAAAACCAAAGCAGCTGAAGGGTTAGTAGAGAGAGAGAGAGAGAGAGAGAGAGAGAGAGAGAAGAGAGAAGGAAAGGTAACTAAGCAGCCAGATTTGTAGCAATCAAATTAGAAGCGAATATAATCCAATTTGATGCCAATTAGGTCTCTGAATAAAATTTATAATTTAACAAGAATTTGGTTTCCAATGAAAATCGAAAGCAAAGCTTCAAGACTGAGAGAGAAGAGCAGCAAGAGAAGAGTAAAGTAGAGTAAAGTAGATGAGAAGAAGAAGAGATATAAATTTCTCTAATCAGAATAGATTGTAATCGAATTATATTTGATTCTATTCCACATAATTCATAATTACAAAGAAAAGTTTATTTAGTTTAAATTTAATATTTAATTTCCAATAAAAAAAAAAATCAAGTTGGAAAATGCTGCCAATAAGAAAACAACGAATATAACGAAAATCAAATATAAAATAAATTTTATAAAAAGTATTTAAAAAGAAAATTCCTACTCAAATCTTAGATAAGCATATACACAAATCCAATTGGAAACTTAAATTTAACTAGCTTTTACGCAATTGAATTATAAACAAATTTTCAACATTTTGAAATAATAATAAAATATTTAATAATAATAATTAAAGTGCACTTAAATGCCAACTAAAATTCGAATTAGATTCCACTAAGAAATCTTATAAGTATAAATAGCTCCCACTATGTAAATAAACTAAAATTGTAGTTAATTCTAATTAGACGCAAATTTGCATTAATATCTAATTGGACTCATCAACTCGTTAAATATAAAGTAAAAGTTTTAATCAAAGCACAGCAAATATGTAATAATTCTAATTGGACAAACACAAAGGTGTAATAATTGTTGTTAAAATAGCAATATCTAATTGGAATAAGTTAACTCACACTTCAATTGGGAAATATTAAATGTATGCTGATAAAATGTTTGAATTTAACTGAATTGCTTTTGTAAGAAATCCAATTGGATTGCAATGCATACTAGGTCGAATGTATTTTCATTTAACTTCAAGCAATGCAAATTTCTAATAAGACACAAGCATGAGAAACGTAACTGAAATGCTTTTATATGGATTCCAATTGGAATGTTTATTGTAAGCACTTTTCATACTTAACGTACGCCAATTATATTTATTATGTTTTCTAATCAGACTCAAGCACTTATATTATATATTCCAATTGGATTGTGATTTATACTTATAAACAAATATTTCACTTTCAGTACAAAAATCTACTCCAATTAGCATGTCAAATAAGACTTACAAAAATGTTTAAAATTGTAAATATTTTTGTAAAATATCCAATTAGATTAAATATTTAAATATAATTAATACAAAAATCAAATTGGAAAATTGTATGAGCTTCTTAAAAGAGCTAAGTTTGTAATTTTAATTTAATTTAAAACATATTCCAATTAGCATTTCTTAAAGAAACTCTCATTATCCAATTGGATGCAACTGTAAATAAATATGCCATACAAGCACAAAATTTACTTAAATTTCTTATAAGACTCATCTCAATTTTAATTAAAATTACAAAAATGCAATATTTCCAATTGGATTTTAATCCTTCGTAATAAACAATTAACCTAAGCACTTATCAGTTCAAAAACTTACTCCAATTAGCATTTACAACAACGAAAAAAAAACCTGATTGCAACTTTTAGCAAATTGACAGTTAATCCAATTAGATAATTGACTGGCATCAACAGCTTCAGCCCAATTCAATTGGAACGCAACTGAAATTAACACCAAACGTCGACTGAGCAAAACAATTAATTGCAAATGCACACACAGAATGAGAGAGAGAGAGAGAGAGAGAGGGAGAGAGACAGACACTTATGGCCACATTATATCAATATGCAATTGGAATAATTCCAGTTAGAAGCTGCTGGTTAACCCTTTTGGTTGGTTGGCTCAATGCAAATGTCATTAAAATTGCATGCGTGCCAGCCAAATGCGGCTTAAATGCTGGCCAATTGGCCAAGAGCATACAGAGACGGCTATTTATATATATATGTATATATAAATATATAAATATGTGTGTGTGTGTGTGTGTGTGTCTGTGTGTGCTTGGTTTGCTTGAGCAAAAAATTGTAGCATACTTTGCAGCGCTGCCAAAGACAAAGCCTTGCTCTATCTCCACCTCCCTCTATCCTCTCTCTCTCTCTCTCGCCCTCACCTCCTGCCTCTGCTGCTCTTACACTTCTTTACTTTTTTCATTTAAAAAAATATTTTTTATGTATTTTTGAAATGTTTTTAATTGCATTTAATTATTTGTTGTACGATTTTTCAACATTTTTCAAATATTTTTATTTTATTTTTTTCATATAAATATTTATATATATGTTTATAAACTTTTAAATATATTTTTCAAATATTTTAAACATTTTTTGAGTGTTGAGAATATATTAAAAATATTTGTATATACAATAAAATATTTTATATAATATTCATGCACACTTTAATAATATAATATTTAATATAATACGCAATGCATTTTATATTTTTTAAATATTTGCAAAAACCAAAAAATAAAAATTAAATATTGACAATTCTTAAATTTTTATTGATTATTAATATTAATATTAATAATATAATATATATATATATATATATATATATATATATATATATATATATATATATATATATATATATATATGTATATAATTTTTAAATTTATTTTTAAACCATATTTTTTATTTATTTATTTAATTAAAATTGGTTTACTATGTAAATAATTTTTTGTTTATTTTATAAATAATAATAATAATTTATTTAAATGCGTTTCGCAATATAAATAATGTATATAAAAATACAAATGTATATAAAATTGTTATATACATATTTAGTTGTAAATATAAAATGTACATAAAACTAAAAATATATTTATATAGTATTTTCGATATAGATAACTTACCTTAAAGAAAATGCCCACAATGGGGCAGCAGCAGCCGCCGTGAAAAGCTTTTGCAACAAACAACAAAATTGCACCAAAAAAAAAAATTCTATTTGTTGTTGTTGTTGTTGTTGTTGCGGCCTTGGGCCTGGCCAGCGGCTTGTGTTCGAGTTTTGTATGGAAACGGGTTTTCCTTGAAGCGATAACTTGTTGTTGTTGTTGTTGTTGTTGTTGTTGTTGTTGTTGGTTATCTGCAGATTTGCAATATATATTTGTGAGCTGTTGCAGTTGCAGGTGCTGCGGCTGTGTGTCTTGTGGACCGGTTGCACAGGAAGCTGCACACACACACACACACACACACACGCACAAGAACAAAAAATTTATATATATGTATATTTTTTTTTCTAATGTAAAATTGACCGCGTTTGCACTAGGTTTATATATTTTTTTTCATTCATTTATATTTTAAATAATTATTATATATTTTTAAAATTTATTTAAAATTTTTGGAAATATTTTTTTGAAATATTTTCTTTTATTTTTTTCTCTTTAATTTTTGCAACTTTTAGTTATTTGCACCTAGGACAACAGTAAAAAAAAATTGTTAAAAAAAAAAAATAATGAAATGAAAATCCGTTAGCACATATCTCATATATATTCATATTCGCATGTATATCAGGCGATGTCGCTTAACGGTTTATTTGCTGTGCGTTATTTATGCCGCGCGTTGTTAACAGTACACACGCACACAGACGCGCACGCAGTCATTGTTACCTACACGCACACTGGCACTAGCGCGCACTCATATACGAACGCACGCACGCACACACACACACAGATATACATATACAAATAGACGGCGAACGATGATAGTACACAGTGCGAGCGAGATGGAGCGATAGAGAGTGTCCGTTTGTTGCTTGCGCTGGGGCAACGACTGTTTGCTAACACGGCGGAACACGTACTAAAACTTGTTTCACGCGCTTCGCCATAACCAACGCCAAAACGTTGGCGACAGCGATAGTCGACAGCGACAGCGCTGCCAGCGTTAACAGCAATGAACGGCAACGAATGGCACGCGCAGCACATCGCAATACACCAACTGGAAAACTGTTCCCAGCGCCAAACGCTGTGGGACACCACAGTCGCGTGCTACGTGCTACGGCTGCTGCTGCTACTGCTGTTGCTGCTGCTGCTGTTGCTGCTATTGCTGCTGCTGCTGCTTCTGTCGCATTGTCGCTCTCCATGTGTGTACTAAAAATTGTACACGAAGCGTAACGATGCGACGCAGCAACGAAGCGAACGTACTAAGACGAACGGGCACGATTCCTTTTGCAATTCAGGTCGTTGTCTTCGTGGCCTCGTGCTCTTGTGCGCTCCCATCGTGCTCTCGCATTCGGCTGTGCGGCTGTCGGCGACAGCGCCTAGTTTGCAGTCGCTGCGGCGTCTGTTAAGGATAACATACGCAACGCTGCACTGGCCCTAACAGTGCCCGAGACTTTATAAATATCAACAACAACAACAGCGGGCAGGCTTAAGTGATATTATATACAAGCATAAATTAGCTCTGCACACCCGCGTCTTTTCTCTTGATTGGTGGGCAGCAGATGCGATGGCAGCAGCCTCAGCCGCAGCCGCAGCCGCAGCCACAGTCGCAGCAGCCGGAAGCAAACGAAGTGACAGCAACAGCGGCTGTTCCCCCTACCTCTACCCCTCTCACTCCATCTATCTCTCTGTCTCCCTCCTACTCACACTGCTGGAAGTTTAACTGTAATGGGCAAGGGAAGGTGGCCATCGATGGTCGATCGCGAAAGTGTTATATGGGAATGGGAACAGTTAATGCAATTGGCACAGTGACTAAATGTGTGAAAGAGGGACGGCGAGTGGGAACAGCTGACTCAAGCTGAAGTTCATTAGGGTCACTTGAAGTGTTTTTTGTTTGCAATGTAAAATGTAATTAAATTATGCAAATATTTTTTGAAAATAAATTTAAATTAAGAAATTACAATAATGAGGCTATAATTAAAAAAATATATATATTTATGTTTTTTTTTTTTTATCAACATTAACAGAAATTAAAAAAAGACATATTCCTTTTATATTATTATTTATTCTAATATTTTTATTAATTTTTGTAGTAATGCAATAAATTAAGGTGTGACTGTGCACACTTCGAGCATTTTTGTCAGTTCCTGTGATCAGTAAACTGTGCCTATGCAATGTGAATCACAGTTTAGGTCGCAGTGTGATATATTGAAAAAAAGCTTTCAGTTTCACTGTGATCACTTTAATATCATTTATGTGTTCGCTTTTATTAAAAGAGCTCCCATCTCTAGGATTACTGTGATCACGGGGATTACTAAAGATCACTGTATTCATTCTGTTCACTACAATTTCCATTTCTGTGATCCCTTTGCTCTGCTTAGTAGATCTTCCATTCCTGTGACTCTCTTTTGTGATCAGTTACTATGATTCACATTACTTGTGTGATGTGATCATTCACTGATTCTCACTCTCTCACTATCTCACTTTCTCTCTCTCTCTCTCTCTCTCTCTCTCATCATCATTCTCATCATCATTCACGGCGATTCCTTGGCTAGTGAACTCTATTTATTTACTGATATTTACGTCTTGGATCACTATATTTACTCTAATCACTAAGACTGTCATTTCTATGATCGCTGTGATCACTCTGATTACTAAACTTGTGATTTCTGTGATCACTATAGTTAACTTACTGTGCTCATTCACATTAGCTGCGAATACTATAACTGTGATTCACGTTATTTGTTCCCACTGTGATCTTTCACATTGAGTGTGATCAATTAGACTTCCAAAGCCGTGATCAGCACTATGATCTTTGTTTCGTTATCCAGTTTTTCAATCTCCCAGAATCTGTGCTCACTTTTCTTACTGTTACCATGAATGATCACAGCTAACATTCATTGTTATCATTTACTATTTTCATCCATTCATAAGAGTTTCTAGAATGTTTCAGTGATATCAATTGCTACTGTTCCCATTCTGTTCCCATTGTGACTTCCCGTGATCATTCACTGCGCTTCCTTGGAGATTTCGTTTAAATCAATTCATAAGAGTTTCCTTAACTTCAAGACTTTCCAGAGTTTTCAGAGCTTCTATAACTGTTAATGTTTTTCTGTGAGCAACTGTTCCCACTTTGTTCCCATTGTGACTTCTCGTGATCATTCATTGCAATCACATTTAGATCAATTCCTAAAAGTTTCTAGTGTTTTCATAATTTCCAGACTTTCCAGAGCTTCCAGATCTTTCTGATCACGCTGCTCTACTGTGCCCATTATGTTCCCACTGTGCCCACCCGTGATTGTTCACACTCTCAGCGAATGATCATTGGAAATTGTTTCACTGGCCCAGTGACTGATTCACACAACGATGACGCCCATGGAGAGAGAGAGAGAGAGAGAGAGACGCCCTCAAATCGGTTCGAGGAACGATTGACAATGCAACATGAGATCGTCATTGTTGTTGTTGTTAAATTTACTGATTGTGAATGAGGTTAAAAATTTGAATAAAATGCGCATGCAAAAATTGGCACACGATGCTGAGAGAGCGAAGTGGAGATATTATAATGAAAGCAGATTGAAAGAATAAGAAAACGCAGCAGCAAAAAGAACGCAAGCAAACAATAACAAAAAGATGTAGAAGAGGAGGAGAAGGAGGAGAGGGAGGAAGAGGAGGTGGAGTAAACAGAAGAAGAGTCAGCAGCAATAACAATAACAATAATAATAATAATAATAACAACGGCAAACAGTTGCCGCCTCATAATTAAAACGCTTCGAGTGGCCCAGAATGCAAGACTGAAATGAGCTTCCAGCTGCACGCTGCCCGCTGCCCGCTTCCCTGCTTTCCATGACTTCCATGACTTCCAGTTAGTTACACCGGGAAATTCCCGTTCAGTCCGTGTGTGTGTGTGTGTGTGCAAATTGTTTTCATGCCCAAATTGTTTGAGGGCCAAACGAGAATTTATGAGCAACGCCCCCTAAACGCGACGAGGGTCGCCCCAACAGATGTGAATGCCGATGCGCCGTTGTGACAGACAAATGTCAATAGTATCAAGAAGCAACGCAGCGACAGCGCAGCAGCGGCACAGCAGTGACGCGACAATGCTCCTATTTCCCCATTCCCACACACACACACACACACACACACCATTCCATGAGCAGCGCAGCAGCAGCGCAGCAGCAACAAGAGCTGAGCCGAAGCCGCCCATCAACGACAAATCAATGACGACGACACATGTTGGACATGCAGCAACAACAACTTGAAAGAAACTGAAATTGAGTGGCGGCAGACGAGGCAACTGCCGCAGATTGAAATTGAGGCAGCAATAACAACAATAACAGCAAAAACAGCAACACAAGAAGAACAAGAACAACAACAACAACACGAACAGCAACAATGAAAGCATTTAAGCATTTGGAAGCAATTACCACAGCAATGAAGCATTGAATGAATGGGAATGAATCCAACAGAATGCACAGCACACGTGTGTGCCCTATGTGTGTGTGTGTGTGTGTGTGTGTTTGCTAGTGTGATCAGTCCAGCGCCTTAATAGGAATTTATGTGCATTTTTTCCAGGGATTGGGATTACTTACTTAGCATCAGCCTAGCATTGACGAACGACAATGAACGAGCAGACAGACACAAAGACGAAGGTTGAAGCTGTCTTCGGCGGAAACACGAGACGCTTGCACTGCCAATGAGCCGAAACGATAAGCCAGCCGAGCAAGAGTGTCAGGTAGGCAGAGAGGATGAGAGAGAGAGGCAGCGAGAGGCGACGCTTAGTTGATGACAACGTTGCGTGGTGGCTGTTTCCGCGCGCGCTGTCACAACGGAAGCGCCAAAAGCCGCCAGCGACTGTCGCTTCCAATGAAACGTGTCTCTTTTTCGACTTTCGGATCGTTCTTCGAGAGTGCGAGAGAGGGAGAGCGCGTGTAGGCGTGTAGGATTGATTCTACATAGTGCAGAGCGGCAGGCAGTGAGAGTGAGATCGTTAGCGTGTGCTCTAATTGCAGCACTTCAGAAATTTGTGAATGCACGCTTTCAACTAGAATAATCTATGCGCTCTACAAAGGCAAATGAGCTAAGCGGGTATATTATCGAAGAGTAGTTATGTGTTTGAATTGAATGATTGTAATAAATATATAATAATAATATTAAATATAAATAAATAAATATATTTTATGTATAAATAAATATGTACATATTTGAAATATAATATGCATATGTACAAAAATAAAAACAAATATAAAAATACAAATTTTACATAAATTAATTTAATTTAATTTAATTTAATTTATTAATTTGTGTTATTAAATAAATTACAAGTATTTATTTCACATAAGACATTACAAAAAAATTTGCACCATTTCTTCTAAAATTTTTATAAATACAAATTCAAACACATTCACGCACAGGGTATTATATCGTTCATCAGTTTTTCTCTAATTTCGTTTTTGGGCATATTTTATGATGCGGCGCTTCTCTGCTCTTCCCTCTGCTGCTGCTGCAGTTGTTGTTCTTACTTTTGTTTATGTTCTGCCTCTTTAACGGTATTATGATTGCCGTTGTTCTCGGCTACAGATGTTGTTATTGCTGTTGTTGTTCTTGCTGTTGCGCTGTTGACAGCTGACGCTACAAGCGCCGCTGTAGATCAGCTTGCACAGTGGCACGAAAGCAATGAACAAGTGTAATTAAATGATTTAATGTTATACAAATTATTAAATGCATAGCTCTTAATGTTTTTTGAATATAAAAATATACATTTCATTAAAAATATGATTTGTATTGCAAATGCTTAAATATATTTCAAGAAATATTGTATATTTCAGTTAGTTATTTGATCTGCTTATGATGTTCAGCCCACTGTACAAAATGTCAAATCCAAATTCCAAAAAGATTCAAAAGAAACAAGGGAACTAATCGGAAACGCTTTGCACTTCCGTTTTTTCTTGAGATTCTTTTATTTTATTTTCTTTTTCAGTTCATTTTTTTGTTTTGTTTTTTTTTTTATTTAATTTTTTTTTAACACGTTTGCCCTAACTTGGAGTAGTTTGATTTGCTTATTAGATGTGAGTTTGTGAATATTATTTAAAATAAAGTTAATAAAAGTAAATTAAACAAAATATATTTTTTATATATTTGTACATACATATATAACTTTTATTCCATTTATAAATTATTTATAATTTATTTTTAAATTATTATTATTATTTAAAAAAATATTTTAGCATTTATTGTTGACATTTTAATATAAAAAATATAATAAAATGAAATATGTAATTTTTTTATTTATTTTTTATTAATTAATTTATTTTTTTCATTTAAGCTAGCATTTATATTTTATTATTTAATTTTCTTTTTAAAATATGCAATTTCTTATTATTGTTACTTTGTAAATATAAATTCTATTTTTTTTGTTATATTATCGCTTTGTTTTGTATTTTATTTTGTTATTTGTATTATTTATTATTCTTCATTTGTTGTTTTTGTACTTTTATTTATTTATTTTTCTTCTGCGTTAATCTTTCATTATTTAATCTTCTATTTAAAATATTGTCGTTTTTATTTTTGGTTTTTTTTTTTTTTTTTTTTTTTGCTATGTGTTTTAATTTACTATATTTTCATTTGTGGTTTTTTATTTATTTATTTATTTTTCTTCTGTTTATCTTTTATCTTCTATTTAAAATATTTTTTTTTTGTATTTTATTTAATTTTTTTTTATATATATATATATTGTTTTTGTTTTTTTATTATATTTTAATTTTTTTTTTATTAATTTATTTATTTTTCTTCTGTTTTAATTTTTCTTGTAAGCATATTCAGCCGTCTGCTTGAGCAAACTTTTTTCTTTGTTTCATTAAAAAAAATTTGTTTTTTTTTCTTTTTTGTTTACTTGGCGCATTTCAATAGAAAATTTTCAAATATTTTAGTTCCTGTCGCTCTTTGCATGTGTGTGTGTGTATATATATATATTATTATATATGTATGTGTGTGTGTTTATGTTTTAGCGCCTTTTCTGGCACTTATGTGTGCCTCTGTGTGTGTGTGTGTTTATATGTATAGATTTATATTTATATTTGTATTTCCATTTGTTTCTTTGTTTTGTTTTTGTGTTTTCTTGTTGTTGTTGTTGTTGTTGTTGTTTCTTGTGTGCATAAAACGCGATTTTGCTTTTGTCGCCTTTTTGTTGTTTTTGTTTCAAATTGAGTTTCGCTGTTGATACTTTCATTTAGCTCCGGCCACAGTCACATAACCACCCCCCCCCCCCTCAAGAGCCACGCCCATCCCAAAAAAAAAGTCCATCCAAGCACTCGACTGTGCTTTGGCCGTAATGCTTGATGCTACCAATTTCAGTTGCCAGTTTCATTTGTGCTTGGATAATAAGTAAATGCTGTATATTATAAATACATACATGTGAGGGTGTGTGTGTGTGTGTGTGTGTGTGTGTGTGTGTGTAAATGTTGTTGTTAAGGGGACTTGATGAGCGCTTCCTTTTCCGCCAGAGCCAGGCCAATTATAAAGCTGTTCAAGCCGTTCGAGCGCAAAGCATTTTGCTTTCTTTAGTGTTGCCCAAGAAATACAGCTAAAATATCAATACAGAAAACTTTAACATCATTATCATGATCATTATTATCAGGCAACATCATTTGGTATTATTACTGCCACTGCCACTGCCGCTGCCGCTGCTGCTGCTGCTGTTGCTGTTGTTGTCATTGTTATTATTGTTGGAGGGGCACACGTCAATAATTGCGCTTGAAAATAAGTTAAGGAAAACACAATCAAGCTGTAGAAGAAGAGAACGCGACCCGTTTCTGGCACAGAAAGACAGACGAACGGACGGAGAGACGAATGAACGAACGGACGGACTGTCTGTCTGTGTAGTGAAGCGAAGCTTGGTAGGAGCTCAAGGAGCTTGACTCAGGGTTCACTCCCTCTCTCAATCACTCTCTCACTCACACTCCCACTCTCTCTCTCGCTCTCTTTGCCTTTTTGCTCGCGTTTAATGTGAAAATCATGCAATGAACCAAATTCAAACGGAAATGATTCACACTCCAGCTGCAATGCTCGCATGTACATACATACATACATACATACATATACTATTCAAGTGGGGGAGTCAACTTCATCATCATAATGATGATGATGATGATGATGATGGCCGTAGCATCTTCAAGTCAGCAATTGAAATTGCGTTTACGTACAATTGTTACACTAAGAATAACACCATTTGAAACAACAACAACAACAACAACAATAGCACCTACTTGAGAGAGGGGCGGGTAGTGAGTGAGTGAAGGGAGTGCGTAGAGCGTGGCGTAGGTATTGGTATTGATATCTGGAGGGGTTACCTACACACGATGTACGGAGAACCCGAACATATGTAAAAACATATTGCGAGCATTGTCAACGCAAATATTTCACTTCCTGCCATTCGATTTGCTGCCCTTCGATAGACATTTGATTTTCTGCTTATCTTTACACTTTTTACACATTTTGCCTTGTTCTTGTTCTTCTCCTGCTTCTTTTGTTTTTTTTCAGTTTGAGTTCAAAGTTCAAGGCTTTTCACGTTTAATTAGGCATGGAAAGGTTTTTGTGATATGAGAGAGAGAGAGAGAGAGAGAGAGAGAGAGAGAGCGAGAGAGAGAAAGAGCAAGAGAGTGAAAGAGACAGAGAGAGAGAGTTATAGATAGAAAGATAGATAGGGAGAGCCATATAGAGAAAGAGTGAGAGAGAGCGAGATAGAGAGTGAGAGAGAGAGAGAGCGAAAGATAAAGATAGGAATAGATAAATAGGTAGATTACAGGAAAAAAACATATAGAGAGAAAGAGAGAGGGAGAGACGATGGAAAGAAATTGAGATACAGCAAGGTATAGATAGATAGATAGATAGATAGATAGATAGAGAGAGAGAGAGAGAGAGAGAGAGAGAGAGAGAGAGAGAGAGAGAGAGAGAGTGAGAGAGAGTGAAGATAGGAGGTAAAGAGAATGAGTGAAAGATAAAGGGGGAGACGGAAAGAGAGGGATAGGAATAGTGTGGTACTGAGAAGAGAAAGCGAGAGAATGAAAGAGAGAGAGAGAAAAACAGAGATAGGGCGAGAGAGAGAGAGAGATAGAGATGGAGAGGGGAGGGCGAAGAGAAGGAGATAAAGATAGGCTGGAGCGAGTAGGAGACATATAGATAATTGTAGAAAGACAAAGAGAGTGAGAGAGAGATAGAGAGAGAGATAGATAGGTAGAGAAAGATAGGGAGAGCGATATAGAGAAAGAGAGTGAGAGAGAAAGAGAGAGTAAGAGAGTGAGTGAGAGAGAGGCAGATAGAGAAAATGAGTTCGAAGGGAAGAGGGAGAGAGAGATTGACAAATATTCCATCATTTTCATTTTCATCTTCTTTCATCCCAATAAGCTTTCACATCACATTCATAGCATTGATTTATGCTTTATAAGGTAAGTATTCAACAGATAACATATTTATATGGTTTACACAACATTTAGGAATTCCTGTTCAGAAACTGCTATAGAAATAATTTATGATTAATAATAAAAATAATACAAATAGCCCTAAGAAAAGTCCATTATCTATTCATCATCAATACAATAGCAGTAATATCTTAGCTATCTCTCCCTATACATATATATTCTATATACTTTTTTATACATGATCTATTGTAATATATTCTCAATCGATTTGCTATCAATTCAAATTGAAAACTTTCAACATTTTTGCATACAATTGTAATTGAGCTGAGAAATTGTTTGGTTCAACGGCAATGTCAGCCCTCCATTGTCACAGACTTTGATATATTTATAATTAATTGAAAAAGCACATTTTTCACATCTAGCGACAGAGCTTTAATTTCATTTTGTTTGCTGCGAACCCTACCAAGTGCCTTGCAGCGACTTGCAATTTGAAAACTTGCAAGAAATGCCATTTGCAATATTTCAATTGCATTTCAATTCATTTGAGTCTCTCTCTCTCTCTCTCTCTCTCTCTCTCTCTCTATGTGTGTGTGTGTGTGTGTGTGTGTGGGACTGTGCCTGCGCTGTAAATCTATTTTCTTTCAGTTTTCGCACAGCACACTTAGCCCATTTTCCACTTGGCAGCCAAATGACATTCGAGCTGCAGGGTTGCCAGCTGCGCCCCAGCGACAACTCTACAAAACACACGCACACGCATGAGATAATTTAATTTTATTTGAAATATGCAGAGTAAATGCGTTCTCGGACATGAAGACTCTAAATCAATTACTCGAAATCAAAATACAAATTCGCTGAAATTACATACATTTGACAAAAAATGATTTTCTATATATATATATATATATATATATATTTATATATATAAATTTTTTTAATATATATATTTTATTGATATATTTATATTTTTATATTTAAATAAATTATATACATATATTACATATTAATTTTAATTTTATGTTTATTTTATTTTTTTATTTTTTAATTTTAAAATTAAAAAAAAAACTTACGTATGCATATTTTTAAATTTTATATTTTTAATACATACATATTCATTTTTATTATTTTTACATATTATTATTTTTTTACATATTTATATATAATTTTTAAATTTTATATTTTTAATACATACAGATTTATTTTTATTATTTTTACATATTATTATTTTTTACGTATTTATTTATAATTTTTCAGATATGTACATATTTGTAATATTTATGTACATATATATTTGTTTAATTTCTATACTTAACCAAAATTTTGATTAATAGCCAAAAAAATTGTATATATATATTATACATTTTTATATATTCTATTATTATTAATATTTTCATGATTTTTTTTATTATTATTTTTAATTTTTATTATTCTTTATTTGTATATATGTTTTATATATTCTATTATTATTATTATTGTATTTTATTTTTATTTTTATTTTTTTTTTAATTCTTTACACATATATACTTTATTTTATTTATTTATTTATTTTTTTTTTTTTTAGTAATTTTGTACATATATATATTATATATTTTATTCCATATTTGATTCCAAAATTTTTCTGCTACCGTTTGACATAATCTAGTGTTCCATGCCAAACATCTAGTAACCTCAAACATTACCCAAATATGCCCCATCTAACTGCTTTGAAAAGTTTGTCCAGCAATAAATGTTCTGATGAAAATTTACTCAGAATTAGCTTCGACCTCGACTTTTAAACATATTTAATTTTTTTAAAAAAGTAAAATTTTTTATATATATATATATTTTTTTTTATCTTTTTATTTTTCCTCACGTAAAAATATTCTCAATTCCTGGTTTTTATATTAATGTATATAAAAAAAAAAAAAAACAAAATGAGCATAGCTATGGCTAAACGTAAGTTTGGTTGATCGAAGCGAATAATTTCATCTTTGCAAAGTTCTTCACAGGCAATAATCGAAACACTCGAAATATTTCGAGAGTCAAGATACATAGCAACAGATTTGGGGGGGCAGCTCGACGTCCAACTGGATTCGTAACTCTTCAATTGCTCTATCAGCACAGAAGGATTGAGAATGTGAGGCACAAATTGAAGACGAGCGCTAGATACACACAGACCGAAAGCCAATTGGTGCTGCTATGGAATCAAAATCTTTTGAAAACATTGCTATGGGCCTCTTCGCCACGAGAAGTGCACAGCTACAATTATATCGATCGCGTTTTGAGCAGGAAGATGAGCTTCATCGTCCACTTGGTGTTAATTGTCGGCATTATTCTAATGAATGTTTATATATTCATTGGCTTATGCAAGAAAATCTTCGATGTGTTCAAATTCTAATTCTCAGTTCGTCTCTATGATATTAGCTGAATGTTCAATAAAAAAATAAATAAATATATACTTGTAAGGAAAATATCATTGGCGTTATCCATTTTCATTATCATCATCATTGTAATTGCCTTTGTCAGTGGCTATTGCCATTGACATTGGCCATTGTCAATGACTCTTGTTATTGGTCAATTTCATTTTCCATTTTCATTGGCCCTTATCATTTTCGATTATAATTGACTATTATCATTGGCCATTCTCATTATCATTGGCTCCAGTCATTGGCCATTATTTTCATTCGCTATTGGCAATTGTCCTTAGCAATTTTCATTGACCATTGCCTTTGGACATTATCATCAGCTATTATTATCATTTGGCATTTTCATTGGCCCTTGTCATTGGGCATTTTCATTATCATTGGCCATTGTGTTTGGTCATGCTCATTGTCATTGTAAGTGAAAATTATCATTGCCATTGCATTAGAAATTCTCAATTTCCATTCTCATTGGCCATTATTATTGGCTATTAGCATTAGACATTTTTATTTCTCATTTTATGTTTCCTTTATCATTATCATTGGCCATTTTTATTGTCACTGGGCAACGCCTAAGTGGACATTGCCAAGAGTTATTATTATCATTATCATTGCTTTTGGCCATTGTCAATAATCATTATCATTATCACTGCTATTGGCCATTGTTAAAAATCATTATCATTATCATTGCTATTGGCCATTACAATTGTCTTTGCCAGTGGCTTATCTACTTGGTAATTTTTCTTATCATTGTTGTTGTCATTGTCATTTGCTGTAGTCATTGGTCATTTTTATTGGCCATTGTTAATGATCATTGTCATTATTATTGCTATTGGCCATGGCCATTGTTCTTGCCATTGGCTATTCTACTTGATCATTGTCCATATCATTGTCATTGTCATTGTCATTGTCGTTCTCATTGATCATTTTCATTGGCCATTATCAATGGTTATTATCGTTATCATTGCTATTGCATATTGTTATTGTCTTAAGCTGTTCTCATTAGTCGATTTCTTTGATATTGTCATGGGTTGTAATCATTTCTCATTTTCATTAACCAATGAAAATGGGCATTATCATTATCATTGGCCATTGTCATTGTCTTTGACTATTCTCATTGGTCATTTTCCTTATCAATGTCATTCACCATTGTTATTGACTATTTTAACTATTTTCATTATCATTGTTATTGTCATATTCATTGTCATTATCATTGACATTTCCATTCCAAGCTACTGCTTAAATTCATATTCAACAGTTAGTTCATGTTGCTAGAGCTTAATATTAAATAAATACATACATTTCTATGACAATTGTGGGGGAGTACATATATGTACATATGTATAGCTTAAGCCATTCAGATTCCTTAACTCTCTCTCTCTCTCTCACTCTCTATCGCTCTCGGTCTGTCTCTGTCTCTCTGTTTCACTTTCTCCACAGACATTGTCATGCACATGGACAGAGCGTGGACAGTTGTTGACATGTTGGCGCTCGAAACTGTTGCATTCTTCACTGGCTCTGTGTGTGTGTGTGTGTGTGTGTGTGTGTGTGTTGGTTGCTTGCTTGGTGTGTTGCCTTTTCCGGTCTTTGACATTTACAACAGTTCGCTATGACAGCGTCGGGTTAGGGCAACAACGGGGCAGCTGGCTGGAGCTGTTAGTCATAGTGTGAAGACTGAAGGGTGAGACTCACACCCACACACACACACACAGAGATACTCGTGTGTGTGTGTGTGTGTGGTATAACCATAATGGCGTCATAAAGATGATATCATAATTTTCTACTTTGCTTTCCTTTATTTTCTTTTCTTTACTATTTTTTTTTTCTATTTTTCTTTTGCTCGTTTTGTTACGCTTTCTCATTTTCCTGTTGCACACTTTGACGCTGCGACGCGTCCACTATTTGCCTTCTGTCGGGCTTTTCGTTTAGCTTTTTCTATTTTTTTTTTTTTTTTTCTTTATAATTTTTCGCTCCTTTTTGCCTCGTTTTGTCAAGCATTTGAATTGTGGCGTCAATATTTGTCAGCCCAGCCCAGAAAGTCGCAAACATAAGCGCAGCTCCAACGTTGTCGGTATTACTAAGGTATTACTAACCCTAACCCCTCTCACGCTTTCTGCCTTGCTCTTCATCTATCCTTCTCTCACTCTCTCTCTTTCTCTCTTTCTCTCTGGCTCAGTTTAATGGCGTACGTCCAGCAAATTGTTCCAGGAAATTGAGCGAGCTGCACTTCAAGTGAATTCCACTGGCAAATGCGACGCCATAAAAATGTGAATAAATTTAATACCATCAAGTCAAAAAAAAAAAAAAAATATATATATATATATATATATCTAAATAAATGCAAACAGCAACTAGAAAACGGCGCGTGCCAATCCGCAGCATTTTAGGCCGGAAATACGTTGGGGGCAGCTCCCGCTGCTGCTGCTGCAATGCAGCATTGCAATTGAAATGCCCCCACGGAGTCAGAATCTATTTAAAGCGCACGAACCAAGTAGGGAGCGCTGGTCATGAGAAGCGCCGAGAAGAGTGCGACTTTTTTTTTTTTAAGAAACAATAAAGGCTATGAAGGCAACTGCATACATTCATAGACATATATGTATATGTGCTGTGAGGCATATGCATGTGGCTTGCCTAACTACCAATAGTTGTGTTAATCGATAGCTTTTGAGCTACGATAGTTATCGACTGAACACAACTGTGGCTTAGGCCTAGAAAGTCTAAGCTAATGCTAGTTTTAATTCTAGTCTTTAAATTGTTAATAATTTGAGATAGAGTTAGGTTTTATATGAATACTAATAGTTATCGATATCGATTACTCATAAATTTATATATTTTTAGTTAGAATCTATTGTTTTTATTTTTTTATTTAATTATTATATTATATTAGATATATTATTATTAAATTTATTATATTATATTTATTTTTATTAAATTTATTAAAATTATATTAATTTTAAGCTAGCAAAGCGATTTATTGTATATCGATAATTTATCGAAAATTCAATATTTAACTCATGTATACAATTGATAACAATTTAAGTCTTATAAAAGCTTTACTTTCTATTAAGTCTACACTAGCTCTTGCAAAACTCGATAACTATTATCGATAACTCAGATAAAATCAAATTGTATAATAATAATAAGCTCAATATCATAGTTACATTCACATTAATTTGTAGCAAGCGCTAGTTGTTATCGATAATGCACAATACAATCATCGATAGCTTAGTGTGAGTTCGATATGCAAATAATCGATAATTCTATTCAATAGAATTTAATGCTGATTCGTTAAATCAGATAGACATACATTTAGTTAAGAAAATGTCAAACTATGGCTACGATATCGATATATGATATCGATATACGATATATATTTAATAGATAGATAAGATTTGCTAATAGACTCATTGGATATTCATCCAATTTCTGTTCCTGCAGAGCTTTCTTACTCTCATTTGGTAATTATAAATGCATCAAATTCTTACAGCCTAATCGAATGTCAGATGAATTTAGGCTTTTGAATTCGTACAGACGTCTGAACATATCGCTCATTTACTGTATTTCTCAGTTGACTTAATGAAAATTCATGAAATGAATTAAACATTTTTTTATGACGCCTTCGCCTTAATGGCTTTCCGTGTGGCCGACGAAGACAACGCTTCGTGTCTTCACGTCTTGTGCTTCGTGTTAACATTTAACGCACCCTTAACGCAACAGCAGCAGGCGCCCAGTTGGCGGAGCGGGTTTGAAGTGTTGCGAGTGTTGGAGTGTGTAACCACAGTTCTGGCCAAGTTAATAAAATTTTATTTGCATTTCAATTCATTTGGTTGCCTTTTATATTTTATTTCGATCATTTCGCCAGACAATTGACATGAAATCAAATTACGACAACTTTATGAACAAACATTAAAACTGAAATGGATCGGAGTGAAATTTGTGCTCCGAGAAAACTAATTGGACCTACGATTTTCACCCATACACTGCTTAACTAAATAGGTTAACTAGACCTAGTTATATAACAATTATTATTGAAATGAACGTTTGACTATTTGAACGAAAATTTATATATTTTTTTCCCCCTACACTTATTGTGTGAGGTTATGCTGAAGGTTTAGCAATATGAGCGAAGATTTTTGCATTACACTCATTGCATTTAGAAATGAAGAACCCCCAACTATATATATATATATATATACTGCCAAAAGTATTACAAAACGTCTTGCGATAAAGTTTCTAGCCCAAAGTATCGGTAGACCTAGTACTCATATATATTTAAACTAAGATTTCAACCTAAACCATGCATGAACTAGGAACTAGGAACTATTGAAGACCGTCGAGGTCTATGAACTAAGGATTTCTGCCTGAACTACCAATTGACTTAATGTCCTTATACATGTCTAACAATATGAACTCGGAATTATTTAAATGACTATTGAACTATGAATAAGATTTTCACTAACGCTTGCTGCCAGAACTACCAATTGACGTACTATCCATATAAATATATATAATATCTAAACTAAGATTTCCTTGATCTATGTACTAGGGTTTGTTTAGCAGAACGTCTAACAATATGAACTAAAATTTTTTAAGTATAGCAATAAGAAACTGAGAATCTAACTACACTAACTCAATATAAACTAAGATTTTTTTTGTTTTCTACATTGACTGCCTAAAGTATACATATATCTATTTATATATATATATATATATATATGCATCTAGATATATCATGTCAAGAAACTGAACAGCAAAACCTCGACCCACATACAGGAATTGACCAGAACGCCACAGCCCAAGATGGTGAGCAATAGTGAGATGTGCAATTTCTTTGCCAAAAGCGAATGTTTACGCATTATTTTCTTTCTTGAATTTCGGGCAATCAATTTCTGGAGCCATATGATCTCTATGTGAGGATCCGTTTGCGTGGCCTTACAATTTGGCTTGATTAGCTCTCTCTTCAACTAGAATGTTATTTCGTATATAATATATATATATATATATATATATATATATATATATATATATATATATATATATATATATATATATATATATATAGAGAGAGATATTTACGTATATCCAACAAAAACTGAATACTCACGAGTAATCTATAGCTGCGTCGCAATGTGGACAAATCACGTCGTCTAATATGCGGCATGAGTCTCTTTGCCTCTAAACGAGCTTTACGGGAAGGCTTTTCATCTTTTGCAGAGAATTTTGAAAAAACAAAAAAAAAAAAAATATATATATATATAAATATATATACGTTTTTCTTTTTTATGGAAACCATTATGCTCTTACCTTGAATCACCAGCCAAATAGATTTTAGAGATTTAACAAAATCATTTACATATTTCGACATTTTTTTTATTTTTTGGAAAAAAATAAATATTTATATTATTTATGTTTACAGATAGCTCGACAATAGTAGAATGATTTCGTCTGGGAAGTGTTTCATTTGAAATCGAATTCGATAAAAAACATGGTTAACTGAGTTTTAAAAGCAAAAATTTGTAATACATGGAAAATCAAGGTATAATGTTTTTCTGAATGGCAGCAGGAGGCGTAGCAAAGTCTACTTTGTATATGAAGTGTGTAAAATATTCTTGATCAGGGCGATGAGTTGAGGCGTTTTAGCCATGTAGACCGCAGATTGAGCTTATTGCAAAAAATCGATAAAACGATAAATTCGATATTCTTGTTTTAGTATTATCGTTCAGGGAATTTCTATTGGCGCAGTCTTAGCTTTTTTTTTTAAATGATTTTCTATAGCATTGAGAATGGGTTCTTAATAGGTTAATAGCGCTGTCAATGTTATTTGATATATAATAAAACAAATATTTAAAACTTAAAGGCACCATGAGCTACATAAGTCGATCTAGATATAGGTCTGTCTCTCTTGTTGTCCTTTTCGATGAAGGCAAGACTTGACTTTAACAACATATTTTTTTTAGCTAAATCTCATTGAATTGATATTTTTCCCCAATAAGCTAAGACTGCAAAAAAAAAGTAGAGAATAGAGAGAGAGAGCGAGAGAGAGAGAGAGAAATATATGACTTCTTCAAAAAGATAAAGCTGAAACTGAAAGCATGAACACTGAGCACATGTCCCAGCTAAAACATATAGAAGAGCTCTACTTGAATTAATGAGAAATGGTTTGATAGCTCTAGCAAGTGAAGAAGCAGCGAATGCATTGCGAGTGACGAGTGATTGACGTAGCATAAAGCTAATTAACTAGAATCCGATGCTGCAAACATAGCTTTAAGCTAGAGATAATAACATTTTGTAAGCGATGCCACACACACACACACACAGAGATGATGCACATATGCAATCCATGTGAGCTCTACATATTTGAGTAAGCTAATTAGCAGCAGCTTTGTACTGCTATCAAGGTATCTTCTTACTTGAGCTCTCAACGCAATGAAGTTTAATTTTCAATTTCTTTCAGTTGTTTAAGGGTTCACAAAAATAAATTTGATATCATAATTTTTTTATTTAGAAATTTAATTTTTTTTTTTTATATTTGGAAATTTTATTTGTTAATTTAATTTTTTGTTTTTTTGGAATTTTTTTTAATTTAATTTTTTTTTATTTAGAAATTTAATTTTTTTTAATTTAATTTTTTTTTTATATTTGGAAATTTTATTTGTTAATTTAATTTTTTGTTTTTTTTTTTAATTTTTTTTTTAAATTTAATTTTTTTTATTTAGAAATTTGGTTAGTTAGAAAGTTTTATTTTTAAATTTGATGTTATTATTTTATTATTATTATTTTAATAATACTATTTTATTATTATTATAAATAAAAAAAAGTGTGTTTCTATATGGCCTTTACGAACTGAAAACAGAGGCTTTAATATGACTCGACTCGACTCGACCCATCTCGACCCGTCTCGACTTGACTGAAGCGCAGCTAGTCGGCATTAAATAGATTACTCTCTTTCACACGAGGAAAGAGAGCGAGAGAGAGAGAGAGAGAGAGCGAGAGTGAGGGCTAGATTAGGTTTCTATATAACACATATATGAACTTGATGGCCTTAGTCCAGAGTTCATAAATGCATTACGGTAGCAATTGTCATGCCATTAGCTTTATTGACAATTTGTGGTTGGAGCAGGCCCCTTAAGTTCGCAGATATTAGAAAGTTTGGCTCCCTGTGATTTGCTTGCCAATTTTTGTTGTGTTTTTTTTTTTTTGCTTTGTATTTGATGGCGTTGGCCTCAAACAGCTGTTTGTGTCCTGCTTTTGTCTTGTCGTAAATTTAATGATGTTTTTATACCCTGAACTCATTGAAAATGTGAATTTGGGGTACATTGGTTTTGTGCGTGTGTATGTGACGGATGAAAGATGTCCCATCTCCTATAAGGTATATATATTCTTAAGTGGGACGACAAGCTGAGTCGACCCAAGCCAGGTCTGCCAGAGTGTCCGTTCATATTTCTGTTCGCCCGTCCGTCTTTCCTTTTGTACGCTCTTCAATCCGTCAATAGTTCAGTCTGTACATCCGTTTGTCTGTCTTTTTGTCTGTTCGTTCTTCCGTATGTCCGTTTAAGCGTCTAGCTTTTCGTCCATTTGTTATTCCGTCCGTCTTTTACTCCGACTGGACGTCTTTCCGTCCGTTTAACTTTTCGTCGGTCTATCTCTCCCTCTGTCTATCTCTTCGTCCGTCTGTTACTCCGTCTGTATGTCTTTCCGTCCGTCTATGCCTCCATCTCTCCATCTGTCTGTCCTCCGTCTGTCTATCTCTCACTCTGTCTGTCTCTCCGTCCGTCTGTCTCTCGTTCTGTCTGTCCACTTGTATGTCTTTTCCGTCCTGTCCGTCCTGTCCGTCGGCCTCTTGCCTGTTCGCACTTCTATCTATCTGTCCATCCCATTATTCTTTCATCCTTCAATCTCAACATTCTTTTGTTTGTCCATTCTTCTGTCTTCCCGTACTTCTGTCTCTCTGTCTGTTCATCTATTTGTTCGTTCTTCTGTATTTCCGTTCTTCTGTCTTTCTATTCTTCTGTCTGTCCGTTCTTCCGTCTATCCATTCTTCTGTATTCCCGTACTTCTATCTGTCCGGATTTCTGTCTTCCTCTGTCTGTCCATTCTTATGTTTGTCTGTTCTTCTGTCTTCCCGTACTTCAATCTGTCAGTTTTTTTTGACTGTCCCTTCTTCTGTCTGTCCACTCTTCTTTCTGTTTGTTTTTCTGTCCGTTCTTTCTTCTGTCTTTCCGTCCTTCTATGCATCCATCCATTTATCTTTCTTTCTGTCCGTCCATCTGTCCTTCCTCCAGTTGACTTTCTATCCATTTATCCGTTGTCTGTTCACCCGTCCGTCTTTAGTCTATGTCTATCAGCGGAATAGCAACTCTTCACTGTATTCAGGGTATCTGTTAGTCGTGTACGCCCGCCTAGAGCATTTGTACTTGCTTTGTTTTTGTTTTTCTGCGCATCTTCGTTGCGTGGCTCTCGCTAAGCCACTTGGCGTCTAATGAAGGCGTTGATGAGACGCTGGCGCTAGCTAGCTACGAGGACGGCGGCGGTCTGCAAGTGTGTCTAACGTTCTAGAAATAACATTTGTTGGTAATAAATTCCAAAGATAATACACCCACTGGCTGGCACAGCTGCCGCATGCCGCATGCCGCATGCCGCATGCCAAGCCAGTAAAGGCGGCCGCCATAACTCGACTCAGCTATTTATTGCAGCAGCCAAGCGGCATCAGTTGCCAACTTGCTTGGGCCATGTTTGCTGTTTCAACTTGTTGTTGCTGTTGTTGTTGTTGTTGCCTGGCACTAAGCTAAGCACAAATATAAATTTGCACACACACACACACACACACACACATACGCACATTGAAATATTACACCTGCAATTGGCGCGGCTGAGAGGCGTTTTTCACGCCCACACACAATAACACAAATAAACACCCCCAACACACACACACACACACACACACACATACGCACATTTCGTGTTCTTAATGAGCCTCTGTGCATGTATGTGCCTCTCTCTTTCTCTCTCACACACACACATACATATAATGATGCGTTTATTAATGCCAGTCATAGTCTTTATTAACAAGATGAGCGCCCATCTAAACTAATTTTGGGTTTTTTAATTATCAAACGTCATCTTGAGTTTCTTCATTCAATTATTTCCAGATATAATCTACCTTGAACTAGGCTATAACAGCCAAATACATTCGCTTTGGAACATTCAAGAGAATGTTCAAGAAACATTCAAGAGCTAAAAGTATTATGTGGCTGAGAATATATTTGTATTGAAGATTTGCAGCTTAAATTTCTTATAATAATAATAATAATAATAATTATTATTAATAATAATAATAATAATTATTAATAATAATAATAATAATTATTGATAATAATAATAATAATAATAATAATAATAATAATAATAATAAATATTTTTATTTTTACTATTATTATTATTTTTATTATTATTATTATTATTATTATTTTTAATAATATTATTTTCGTATTAGTATTATTAACAAACTCTAAGCTTCTAAAGCTGTGAAAAATATTGCTTGCATATGAATAATGGTTTTTTAAAGTTTTCAGCTCCTAACTTTTAGTAGAACTATCTATAAAAATAATAATATATATTTTTTCCTATATAAATATAAATATTTTTTTGAATTGCCTCCCTGTCACTGAACATAAATTTAATTATTAAATAATTTTAGTTTTGGCTTAACAATGCGAGTACACAATAAATCCAATATTCAATATTTTTTTAATATTACATAATATTTTCCAGTCTCTACTTGTAGAACATGAAATAATAAAGTTCCTGCTGTGCCACATATAACACATATCAAAACTCGCTAAAAAAAAAAAAAAAATCTCAACACGATGTTAACGAGTAAATGTTTCAAATTTCAAGTCATTAGCTTCAATGGTTTGTAGATGGACGGATGAATGGATGAGAGACGTATGAGCGGAAATACTGACATGGAATAAAGCTCATATAATCTTTCACTTTGCGGAAGAGCCATAACGAGCAGAAAACTATTCAATTTCTCTTTTTATAATTTTCATGCAATTTTTTTTACTTTTAAACAAGTTTGCGGCTTTCATATATGTTTTAGAATAATATATATTTTATATACATATAATACTGAAATTTATTTAATTTTTATACAAATCTTGAAATTATATTGTATATTAATATTTATTTTATTTATATAAATTTGCAATTTTTTTCATGAAATTTATTCGATGTATTACAAATTATAAATTTGTTTATTTTACATTAATATTTATTTTATTTGTATTTTTATTTATATCAATTTTTCTTTAATTATTTGTTTTAAAATTTATATATTAAACATTATAAAATTTACATTATTTTATTTTTTATTTATTTATATATTTCTTTATTAATATATTTTTTAATATTTAATATTTATACATATATTATTAAATGTATATATTACAAATTAAAAAATTTGTTTATTTTACATTAATATATGTTTTATTTAAATATATATTTTTCTTTATTTATATATTTTCTTATATTTAATTTTGAAATGTGATATTTATTTAATTTTATTAAAAATCTTATGTATAATAATATTGCATATTGATATTTATTTTAGTTTTATACATTTGCCTTTATTTTAAATTTTTGTTTCATTTTTTTTATTAAAATATATATTAAAAATTATAAATTTATTTATTTTACATTAATGTATATTTTTATTTATATATATTTTCTTTATTTAAATATTTTCCAATATTTAATATTCATGCATATAAGTAAATATATTTTATTTACATATTTAAAATTTATTTATATAACTTTTAACATTTAATATTTTTAAGATCTTTAAAATTTGTTTATTTTTGTTTTTAAATATATTTAATTAATTTGTTAATTTATTTATATAGCTTCTAACATTTAGTTTTGTTATAGAGCTTTAAAATTTTTATTTTTATTTTAATATATTTATTTCTTAAATTTTTATATAATATTTATGCATTTATATTACTGTCTACATATTTTATTTATATATTTATATTTAAACTTTTGTTAAATATTTTTCAAATTTGTTGTTTAAACCTTTAAAATTAAAAAAAAAATTATATATAAAAAATTATATTATATTTTATATCAGATAAAATGTTAGGCATTTCTATGCATTTATTTATCATTATTTAATTACATTTAATTTGTATTTTTATTTACTGAGTCTTATTCTTATTTTTGATTTTCTTTTACAGCTTTATGTTATTCATGGACTTTTCTTTACATTGGATTAGATTAGCATTGTGTGTTTAGAGCATTAAAGTTTCGTCTCGTTGAAAGCTGACAATGCTCCAAGTGTCTTTGCCGTCCTTTACGCTCTGCCCTGAGCCACTCCCCACTAGCGCCCTCTCCCACGGCTCATGTCATATATGCTAAGCTTTTGGTTTCGTTGTTTTTGTTTTTTTTTGGCGCTTTCTTCTACAACATTTGCCACTTACTCATAAGCAAATGGGCTGAAGTGTGAGTGTGGTGTGGGCAGGGGGTGTGATGCGTGTAGGCATGTGGTCCATGGAATGGGCACATGTTGCTTCATTTCAACACATACCAAGGGCTGTGAGAGAGGGGGTGGGGTTGTTGTTGATGTGGTGCTGGCGCATGGGGCGTGTCATTAGGTTACATACATTCCTGTAATTACAATTCACCGAGGAGCCCACAATGCGCCATATGAGCCGCAAGCCGAAAGCCGAGAACCGACAAACGGCAAACGAAAGGCAACTGAGCCAGGTTCTCTTAATACGAGTATGCAAATCCAAAGAATGGGAGGGGGATGTGCTGCTGCTGCTGCTGCTGCTGGGTCATCGATGGCAAAGTTCACAGTCATATGTAGATTGTCTCCATCGTGTGTGAGGAAAAAAAAGTCGTTCACCTTTTTGCCAAAGCAACAACAAAATTATGTCATAAAATGTTTTTGCGTTCACTGCTAATGTCGAGAGCTAGCGAGAGGGGTTGGGGGTTGGGGGTTGGGGGATTGGTGGTTAAGGGGGTGTGAGTGTGTGTTTCTGGTTAGGGGCAACGTGAGAGAGACAGCCGTATACAGTTTGCCACAAAATGCCGCATTAAAATCACAAAATACAAATACAATATGCAGAGGCTACACACTCTGTGGTCGCCGCCTCCTGCTCCTGCTGCTGGCAAAGCCCATAAGCGACCATAACCACCCCAAGCCACCATGAGACACGCCCATCAACCCAAACAACTGGCAGCTACTCGCAGCAGCACCAACTTTTATGTTTATGAAAAATTACGTGAAAGCACCGACACCGGCACCGCCACCAACATCGGCTCCGGCTCCTGCTCCGGCTCCGGCTCTGGCACCGGCACCGGCCCACTGTGGGCGTTCAAATGGCAGGGGCGTGCCGGTGCGCCAAGCCAAGTGACTAACTTTTCAAAGTTGCCAACGATAAAAGGCGCTACAAATTTCGATATGGAATATTTCCCGTTATTATCCATAACGGCAGCTGCTTTTGGAAGCAACCACCACGACCCACTCAAACTTCCAACAAAAAAAAAAAAAATATCACAGCTCGATTGCCCCGAGACCCATTTGTATGCAGAGAAAATTCGATGTCTCAGTCTCAGTGGCCAGGATATGTGCACGAATTGGAGCAGCTGGAGCCCAAATGGTGAGCACATGGCTCAGTGCTGATCCATGGAGCATTGAGATGCTATTGGCTGATCTCAATCAATGTGGCCAAATCAATGAGCTGTTGTGTGTTGGGCGCTTAAGCATATTAGATGCTAGCTTTTCTTGATGTGTACATAGGAAATAGCTTAGTTAGCTTATGAGAATTGCATAGAAAGGCGCTTCATTTGGTTGTAAAAGGTAGAGCTTCGTGTACTGCTAACATAATTTGTTTGGTGACTTTGAGAGGACGTTTGATTAGGAGGTGAGTGCATTGACTAGCATATACCCTGTAATAATTCACTTTTATACATGAGATTGTTTTTATTGACTGCGAAACTAACTCGTATTTATATAATATAATCTTTGCCAGATTAATGCTACTTAGTCTTATGAGAAGCACATAGAAAGGCTGTCTTTTCTCATAGTTAAGCGCTGCTTGAAGAATTTTCGAAGCTCTGAGCTTCTAAATGGTAATTGCCTGAGAGACAAGAACTCTTGTTGACTACGTATACCCTGTAAAAATGAAAAAGACTCGCCTAAACACAAATTATTTAGCTCACAACATAGTTAAGAGATCTTTTCTGCATGCATAAGCCACTTCATCAATTAAATGCAACTTCAAGTCATGAGAATTGCATAGAAAGGCTTTTGTTTCGAAATCAAAGGAAGAGCACTTAAAGCGCTGCTTACTCAATTTGACAATTTAATAATTAAAAAACACCATCAGGGTCATTGCTTATGAGGCAATGTCCGTTGCCGACTAGCACATACCCTGTAATCATCATAAAAAAAAAAAAAAAACATAACATGCCCACACATATATTTTCATTAATATGGCTTTCAAACAAGTCGTTGCCATTGATTAAGATGTACAAACATCTAACTATATAAGACATTTGACGCAATTAAAAGTCAACCGTTTCCATACTTATGTGATTAAAAACGCATAAATTTTACTGCCCAACTTATATTTATGATCTAGTTTTATGGCCCACTTCCTTTACGCTAAATATATAATTTTACGATGCGATCACCAAAAACACAAAAAAAAACAAAAAAAAAATACACAGAAGTAAAAGTCGAGGGTAGACATTTACGACATTTCCGGTTTTGCAGTTTATGGCAATGCAAAGGTCGAGCAGATATGTCTATATATAATTATAGATAGATGGATCTATAGAGATAAGGTATGGAGTAAGAATGATTATCTATTGGAAGGGTATATATATGTAGCTCATCTACATAGATACACTTTATATATTTCTTTAATTGATTTTTAATCCAAGCAAAATTGATCTTTCCCTTAGCAAGTTTTTTTTTTTTATAGTATGAGGCTTTCTTTTATAGTGAATGTAGAGGGAAATTTAATATGTGATAGGAGCTGTACATCCAATAATAAAATTAATATCTTTATGTTTGTATATATATTTCTTATATATTTTCAATTTTTGTTTAAACTCAGAGAGCAATCGATTACGTCGCTTATTCAAAAACTTCCTACGCGATCGCACAGAAACCTTTTTTTTAGTTTTATTCTGCTCTAAGTTCTACCCGAACGAAGGTGAGTTTTGTATATGTATTGGAGAGTTGAGTGAGAGTTTAGTTCGCTAAGCATATCAAAAGCGTAGGTGAGTATGAATGCATGTGTGTGTGTTAGAGAAGATCATTTGCATATACTCTTTGAGTCTCTCTCTTTGAGTCAATCTGCTCACTTACTGAACCTCATTGTGCGAGCGTCAATCGTAGCGCTCCCTAAATCAAGTTCGGAAAAAGAGCATAACACGAATTGTTCAATTGCAGGCAATCAATCGGAAACGAAAAGAAAACGAAGGCTGCTGCTCAGAGCGAAAGTGAGAGAGGATGCATTTTTTTTTTTTGATTGATCTCAGGAACGGAGTGGAAAGGTGCAAACGATTATTAATTATTTGCGAGCTTTGGAAAAATATAATATTAATGAATTACATTTGCTATTGAAAGGTTTTTTTTTTGTTGCTTTTCTTACAGATCGATTCTAAATAATGCATACATCAAAAATTGCCAAAAATAAATTAATATTGACTAAAAGTAATTTTTTCATCAGGTAAAAAATAAATTCATGAACTACATTCACTATAGAGTTTATTTTTATTTATTTATTTTTTTTTTAATTTAATTAATTTGTTTTTTTTTTTATTTATTTTTTATTTTTTTTTATTTTTTTATTTACCTATTTTATTTTAATTAATCAAAGCATCACTCAAAAATCGTTTAAGACAAATTAATTTTGACCGAAATTTTGTTTCGTAATTCTCATCATTTTATTTTTTATTTATTTAAATAATTAAATGTACAGTCGAAAATGTTTCTTATAAATTATGTTTTGTTGCATATAAATTTCAACAATTTGGCGTGTATTGAGTCATGATAAAAATCTGCTTGGATTGAAGCTTCCAATGCGGTAAGTAAGTAAGCGATCTGGCATCACTGTCAAAAGATATGAGGCTGCATAATATTTCAATCGTGTGTGGACAGCCCTATATATATTTTCACTTCTTACTGAAAGCATCTCTCAAAATTTGTCAAACCCAAATTAATTTTGAACGAAATTAATGAAATTTTTGTTCGTAATTCTCATCTTTGTATTCTAATCGCTTTGTGGGTAAGTTATATATCTTTAGTGAAAAAAGTAAAGTTGGATTTTTGGATTTCAGTTTCAGTGTAGTGCATCACTATTATTTCTATAAACAGTTTTTATTCGTTTCATAATTTTCACTTTATTTTTTTCTTTCTATCATTCATCATAATATAAATATAAAGTCTCGTATTCCATAGCTCCAAATATGCTTTTCTATTATCTCAAAATTCTGTTACAGCTTAGATTTTTGTTTTACATTGAACTCATCTCATTTCATCTCATCTTATCGCATCCCATCTCATTTTACCACAAATACCCATGCCGTCAGGATGTTTTTCAACAATAGATATCAAAAATTAGATGAGCTCTATGCTTTTTACTGATGCATAAAACCAGCTGAGCTGGAGTCGGAGTTGGAGTTGGATGTGGATGTGGATGTGGAGTTCGAATTTGAGTTGGAGATGAAGCTGTAGATGTATCTGTAGCTGGTCCATCTGTCAAACATCATGAATGTTGACAGTTTTTGTTGCTTTTTATTGTTGTTGTTTTTATTTTAGGGGTGGATTGCTCCATTTGGGTTTTCTTTTTGAAGGGGGGGTGTGTGGAGGGGCTTTTGTCTTACTGATATGAGATTGTGGCTTAGTGCTTGCTTGTTGAGCCCGAGGTTGGGGCATGTTAATATAAATGAGCTCATTTCGCTAGGTTTGCCGTGACGGCTGCTAACCAAAAAATCTACCTGGCAACGGACCATATGTGGCCTTTTATTACGGTTATGATAGCGTGTAAGTACATCATTGCTTGAGGGAGTGGCAAGTGGGATATAGAAGATTCAGTATGGGGAGCGGAACATCCATTAAAATATATACATACAGAGAGAAACGACAAGCAAACAAAAGTCAATGAGTAAAGATGTAGCAGCTGCCGTTGATCCTCCAGTCAGCCAGTGGCAATGGCTTGGCTACTCATTATGCTAATCATATTCATTAGCGTGCATTCGAAAAACAACAACAACAATAACAAGAGAATTAAAAATCCCAGCACTAACTAATTTGTCACGCTGACAGAGCTCCAAAACGGGGCCGCATATCGATCGGGAAGATCTTAAACAGGAGTCGGAGTAAAACAAGTAAGAGTGCGTTAGTGGGGAATGCACGAATTGCAGATACTCTGTTTGATGTAGAGGGCGGAGTTTTATAATGTATTGGGATGGACGAATAGTTGTACGGATAGATCATAGACGGAATGGCATTCGGATAGATAGGCTCTTGAAAGGACTGGGTACTGGAAAAATTTTCGTATTAACAGGGAGACGTACATAGATGTATAAGCTCAGCTGATTATCTTTATTTAGAATATATATATTTTATGGCTGCCGCCACGCCTCCTTATACCTGTTACATACAATTTCACGTAACCAATATGCCCAGATTTTGCGTATTCTTTGGGAAAATAACTCAGCTTCAGTTCTACAAATTTTAATGTGCCAATGGAGCAGGTGAAAATTTAGTTAGTAAAAAAATAAGTAAAAAATATAAATATATTTCTAATTAATTAAATAAATATTTTATTAAAAAATATATAATCATTTAATAATATATAATAATAAATAATAAAATAAATAATAAAAAGTTATGTATATATATTATTATATTATAAATAAATAAAATATATTTAAAGGAATCAAAAAAACTAACAACTACTTTAATTAACTTGAAGAACTTAAGCACTATTAAATATTATATATATTTATTTTTTATATTTTAAATATATGTATATATATTATTTTTATATTAATATAAAATATTTTAATAATATATAATAATAAATTATATATATTGGTTGAAATATTATAAATTTATAAATATAAATATATATTATAAATATATAAAATATATTTAAAGCAATAAAAAATTTTTTTTTTATTTTTATTTTTCATTCTAAAAATAAAATATATTGAAAGCAATAATAAAAAAAAAAATAAAAAAACAAGAATTTCTTTGTATTTATTCATACTTAAAATTAAATAACTAAATAAATAAATAAATAAATAAAATAATTAAATAACTATTATATATTATAAGTATATATTTATTTTTTATATATTAAATATATATATATATATATTTTTGATTTATTGCAACATTGAGGCAAGCTGAGGCACTTGACGTGATTAGCGGCCTGCCACAGCACTCTGAACAACTTTAAATATATCTTAAATTGAATGCCTGAAGTTGAAATCAAACTTTCAGCAAGTGTCATTCAAGCATAAACAGAGATGCACTTGGCCAGGGCTACTGGCCCTTCGAGCGGTTCCTCTCTTGTTTTTTTTTTTTTAATCAATGCGACTGGTCGAACGGCGGCATTCTCGATGTGCTCATTGATAATCATAATCAAGCTAATGATGCGGCTGACGATAAGCTTCAGCTTCAGCTTCAGTTGCACCAAATTTGTTCGAGTCAACCCAGTTTCAGTGTCTGGTCAGCATGGCATTTAATGATGATGTAGAACTTGACCGTTGGCCGTTGATCGCATTGAAGTGACGATATCTTCAATTGGCTACAACATTCCTCAACGGCCCGTCACACAGACAGAGAGAGAGAGAGACTGAGTGAGGCAAAGAGGCTGTGAGACGACGTCGTCTCCTATTTATCCAACGCAATTATCTATCAACGCATTGGAGCTGATGGAGCTGGAGAGAAAAAGCGATTGGCTCATCGAATTAAGGGCACAGACTCTGTGGAGACGTTGCCCCGGATTGCCCCGGATTGCCCCGGATTGCCCCGGATTGCCCCGTATTGCCCCGTTGGTCTAATGAGTGCAATTTGCTTCTGTCTTGGCTACTAAATGCTCGCATTAGTTTAGATAAATAGCTTAATTAATACATTTTGTGTGCCCAGGCAATGGCCGACGGCCCAATGGCCACAATTACAACAATAACGAGCAGCAATTATTAGCCTAATGGCATTGTTTGATTTCCGCACTGCCATCACCACACAGTGCAATGCAATGGCAAAAGATTGCCTGTTAGCCGCTAAGTGCTTCATATTTGCACTTGGCAAAGGTTGAAGGCCATTTGCGTCCATTGCGTGGCGTAAAGTGTGCGGATGACTCCCAACTCCATAGCATATTTCAAATATCCTAACAAACACACACACACACACAGATATATATATATATATATATATATGTATATGTATATGTATGTAAGTTTGTATACATGCCCATTATGGCGCGCTTTACAGTTTGTTTGCAGTTTTACAATCTGTAAATATTATATTAAAAAGTTATTATTAAGCAAGCATACAGCACGTCTGATGTGTTATCTAGTTGACTTTGATAGCTTAATAATGTGGTAACTGGGCTCGTTATAACAGTTATATATATATTCACTAATTAATTTGTGCGAGATGAGTTCATAAAGTATATAGATAGATTGATAGAGATGGATGGCAAGGATGTATTCATATATATATACAAAATAAAATAAAAAATATTTTAGTTGAAATTAAAATAAAATAAATAAAGTTATTTATTTACTTGTTAGTCGAGTTGTAACTAATAAAAAAATAAATAATTTTATTTTTTTTGTATTTAATCAAAATTATTTTTATTTTATTTGATTTTTATTTATTTTATTTTTTATTAATTCAATTATTTATTTATTTATTTGTCGAGCTGTAACTAATAAATAAATACATAATTTAATTTATTTTATTTGTATTTTACCAAAATATTTTTATTTTATTTTATTTTTATTTATTTCATTATTATTATTATCATTATTTTTTATTTACTTTATTTTTATTTTTCTTATTTTGTAGTTACCTAGGCAAGGTTATGCATAAATTAATTAAATTATTTATTTATTTATTTGTCGAACTGTAACTAATAAATAAATACATAATTTAATTTAAAATTATTTTTTTTTTTATTTATTTGTCGAATTGTAACTCATAAATAAACACATAATTTAATTAATTTTCCAATTTTATTTAAACAAAATTATTTTTTATTTTAGTTTTAGTTTTAGTTTTTTATTTTTATTTATTTTATTTTTAATTATCCTAGTCAATGTTATGCATATACATGAAAATTGATACGCTTAAAAATTTAGTAAACTAAATAAATGTTGAGCTGAACAAATTACTTGAATTTTTTAAGATTTTACAAACAAGATTCTAGATTTGAAATCCCAACTTGATTTTAACTTAACTAATTGGTTTTTATGTTAAAATCGTATTTATATGCCATAAGTTTTCTGAATTTCTCTGAAAGATCTTGTGATCAAGCAAATTAGGATCAAAGATAAGCTTTATGAAGAAGCTAAAGAATAGATATTAGTTTTTATTATTATTATTATTATTTTTGTTATATACAAAAAGAAAGAGAGTTTTCTTTATTATTATGCTAACCAAGATGTCGTTAATGGTCGACAAGGGAAACGAAGTTGGTTGCATGAATTTTGGAATGTTTTCGTTTTCATTTGCCCTCAGGCGTAGCAAATCGAAGCGGGCAGCCGCTGTCTAATGACTGCCATAGATAGGCAAACGGAAAACAAAGAAATGCCGACGAGCAGCCGACACAGTCAACGCCCCCATGAAGATGCCACAATGGGCATGACTAATGCAAAATGACCGAGCATGCTCATAAACACCTCATCAGCGATCATTACGAAGCCTTCTACGAACGAAATTCGAAATAAATCGATGGCAGCGTCCGGGCAATGCTCACAAATACCATATGAAAAATGTCTCAATAAATTTGGAGCAACCGACGCCGACGACGACGCCGACGCCGACGACGTTGATCGACAGAGAGTGAGGCATAAATCTTGGTGCCGATCGCGGCTCATTAAAAAATTAAATTAATAAAACTTAATTTGCACATAAGCCGAAAGAACTGAAGCAGCCCCCAGAAATCACATCCAAAACAATGCAATCCCACAGCAAATTACCCAATCGTAGCTCCAAATTAGCTGCCCACCAGCTCAAGATCGCTGCGATCGTTTGGGTTTGTTGTTTTTTTTTTTTTTGGCTTTTGTTTTCATTTTTTTTTTAGGTCTTGTTGTTGCTCTCTAATTTGATACCCTGCGCTGGTTAAGAAAGGGTATGCGTGAGTCGTAAGATGTCAGCTGAGTTGTTTCTGTATCAAGTGATCAGAGTTAGATCAAGATATAGTTCGTTATAGCAGAGTACTGACATCTTGGATAATTCAACTCTTTGCTTTTATAAATTAAAGAAAAAATTTTTGTCGCTATAATTCTTTTATATATCACTATGTAAAGAAATTTGTGAAAAATATGAATGAATATTAGAAATATGTTGTATTTTATTATTTAATAAAAATAAAATTAAATAATTTTTGTCAGTTTTAAAAGTTTTTAATATTAATAAAATTGAACAAATTAGCAATGATAAGTTAAAATAAATAGAACTAGTATTCCTCCTAAAAAATAATATCACTGTTTTGGAATATATATGTATATATTTAGTTACATATATCAGTCAAGTATAATATAAATATTTTGTTTATTTAATTTTTTATTTTTTATTTTTTGATCTAAGATCGAGTTTGATGAAACTTTAGCTGAGTATTCAATTTTATTTCACTTTTTTTTTTATAGATATTATTCAACTACCATAACTAAAAGAATGTTTCAGAAATTTCAATTGAATACTCCATATTATTTCGATATAGGCACACATATATATTTTTTCCGCTATCATAGCTAAAAGAATACTTCAGAAACTCTAAATGAATATATTCATTGCCCAGGGTATATTCAAGTCGATCGACTCAATATCTAAAATATTTACACTAGTTTCATTTTTATTGCTTTTTCTTGTTTTTGTTATTTTTGAGGGCGTTTTTGCTGCTTGCCGCTTTCAACGATTGTTATAGGCGACGACGACGATGTCGTCCGCTGGCTGCTCAAATTGATCAATTTGGCGGTTTTTAATGTGTCAAAAGCGACGCCGACTGAGAGGGCCAATTGGTTGGGCATTGTCTTAGCTTTATTAGCTGCCACGCCCAGTTGATAATTTTGACAACCTTACGCAGGAGTTGACAAGTTTCCAATCTAACTTAACCAGCTCATTGTCAGCTTGTTAGCTGGCATTTGTTTCTACATCAAACTCTTAAATTTTAGTCCACATAAGTTAATTAATAGCGTCCATAAAACTTATTCGAGTCGAAACTGAGCATAATGCTCTCTAAAAAGCTTTTAATTTCCGACGAAAATACAAGTAACCAAAATTGATTTACATTTATTGTTTTTTTTGTTCTTTGCTCTTCTTCGATGTTTAAGTTTTTTGAATGTTTCTTATTCAACTCTACATTACGCTCTATTAATCTCCACATTCGTGTAGTTACACTGCTCTACAATACTCTCCACTACTCTACTACGCTACTCTCCACTACGCTACTCTCCACTACGCTACTCTCCACTACGCTACTCTCAACTACGCTACTCTCCACTACGCTACTCTCCACTACGCTACTCTCCACTACGCTACTCTCAACTACGCTACTCTCCACTACGCTACTCTCCACTACGCTACTCTCCACTACGCTACTCTCTACTCTACAATACTCTCCACTACTCTACTATGCTACTCTCCACTACTCTACTACGCTACTCTCCACTACTCTACTACGCTACTCTGCACTACTCTACTACGCCACTCTACAATACTCTCCACTACCCTACTACGATAGTCTCCACTACGCTACTCTCTACTTTCTACTACGCTATTGTCCACTACGCTACTGTCTACTCTCTACTACTCTACAATACTCTTCACTACGCTACTCTCTACTACTCATCAATACTCTCCACTACGCTACTCTCTACTCTCTACTACTCTACAATATTCTCCACTACGCTACTCTCTACTACTCTACAATACTCTCCACTAAGCTACTACTCTACATTACTCTCCATTACGCTACTTTTTGCTTTCCACTACTCTACTCTCCACTAATCTACTCTCCACTATTCTACTCAATACTACCCTATAATACTCAACGTCACTCTACACTACTCTACACAACTCTACACAACTCTACACAACTCTACTCTCAACAACTCTACACTCTGATATTCCATTCTCTACTACTCTACTCTCTCCAGTGTTCTAGTCTAGACAACTGCATTACTCTCACTTACTCTCATCTACTCTCCACCACTCTCTACAACTCTACATTTGTGTATAATAAGTTTTAGTGCCTTACTCTATATTCGACTAAGCCAAATCGTAGTCTACACATGCCTCCACTCATCTCCAGCACAACTCAGCACAATTCTTTAGTTATTCGAGTATATGCGGTAAAGGCAATTTGTTTTATGTGGAAGGCCTGGGACACAAATCAATTACGCGCCCTCTTCAGTTGCCACGGCACACATTAATGAAAATCAGAGGAAAATTCAATGACGACCTCTGCCACATGCAGCGTTGCCATCAAAACCAAAAAAATATAAAAAAAAATCAACTAAAAGAAAAAAAAAAATGAAACGATACGAAACGAAATGAAATGAAATGAAAACTGAGACACGGTAGTTTTTGCCTCAATTTGGGTAAAACAAATTCATTACGCAACAACAACAGCGGCAGCTAGAGCGCAACGGATGCGGCCCATGACAAATGAAGGGCCGCCCAGCGGGTGCGCTAAGCCAATAAAGCGAACCACACACAACGTGCCTCCGATCCGTTGGAGTCTCGGTCGGTTTTCCAGCTCGGACTTGCGACGGCGAGCCAGGTTTAGCGTGAAAAATGCGTGTGAGAAAAGCCACACAAGTTGCCAACTTGGGCATCTTAAGCGTGTTTGATTGAGTTGCATTTCCTATCGGGCGAGCGCCTTTTCGAACACTTTCCATATAAAAACTGAAACGGAAACTTTCATTGGAAAATCGCTGTGTAACTGTAGACAGCTTCAAAAAAAAAAAAAAAAAGACCAAATGAAAAAAAATAAAAAATAAAATTGACGAAAACACGCAGCAGAGCTGACTCTCGCTTATGACGACCAAATGTTGACAAAACAAACAAATAAACAATAATCGCTGACTGGGCGAGCGAGCGACCGGCGCCAATTCAAAGGAAATCCGAGGCTCGAGGGCAAAAAAGTCGAAATGAGGCCAAGCGATGCTAACAAGAGCACATCGTGCACAAAGTTGCGACTCAAATTACGGCAACAAAAAACTGAAGATGGAACAAAAATATATAGAAAATTTCATCGGAATGAAGTCAAGCCAAATGTGCTCGACTAGCTAGATATCCTGTTTGTTCATGTCAATTAATTGGGCTGAGGAACTGATTGTCAATAGATCATTTTCTATACTTAGAGTCATAGTCTTCTCAGCTCTATTTTTTAATAGAAGATTAATATAAGCATTTGAAATTGCTTTAAAGTGGCATTTAACGATTAGTTATCGATCACTTTTACACTTATAGTTGAGATATATTTTTATTAGCCTTTCTTTTATGAAACTTTTGTTTTGATAACATAATAGGCGGTATTTCGATATATTTATAAATGATTTTATATATCGATATGTTAGCTATCGATCATATTTATAGATTATTTTATCAAATAGAATAGTATAAATATTTCAATTTATATGAGCGTTTCACACTTACCTTTTAACTATAATGTTGTCTACCTTGCTTTAATTTTCTTTAGCTGCTTGGTAAAGCTATATGAATATGCTGCAATTCGATATTTGTCGATTTGTTATCTATTAAATGTTTATTAATAGAAAAAATGTAGTCCTACTACCTCTCAGGTTCTTAAAACTAATTTTAATCAGCCTAACTGCTGCTGCTATCATTAAATATCAAATAAAATAAATATAAATATGTATATATTTTATTATTGATAATTATCGGTATATTGTCGAAATTTTATATTAAAAATATAATAATATATTTTTTTTTATAATATTTACAATTAATATTAATTTATTTTTTCATTAGTCAATCTTACTTTTCTTTAAGCTATCAAAATCTAAGCAAAGATAATTAAAGATATTTATTGATTTGATGGTAAATATAGATAAGAGATTGAATGACCTTTCCTTAGATTTGTACAGATCAGCTACTCTCATTGCCTAACTAATGCACATATACCCCACCTATGCATTCAATTTGACTGCAGGGTATTCAAAGATGAAATCGATGCCCCGATTTTAGCTATGAAACAAAACAAATCTTAGGGAGATCTCTTTTTCGCTCGCTGTCTCTGCTTGACATGTTAGTAACGAACGACAGCCTGCGCCTGTCATTATCCTTTTGTGCGTTTCCTGGCCGCCTCTGTAATACGAGACGTTAAAAAAGAAAGAGAATGAAGTTAAGTAAGAACGAAACCATGGAATAAACAAAAAAAAAAAAAAAAAACACCAACGAATAAAGAAAAGTCAAGTGCGAGAGCGTCCTTCAATCATTTGGTTTTTGTGCTCAACCAAAACGCAAAGGCACTTGACGAGTATCTTAAAGGATAAGTGCATGGGCCGGCACTTGAGTGCAGGACATTTACATAAAACTCGCATTTGATGACCACATGCGAGTGGCCTTCATTTTTTGGCGCCCATTAAATTAAAATGCGCTTAAGTGGACGCTCGACCCACGGCCCTGAGTCGTCCACGCCCTCAAGTGCATCCGCATCCATCAGCGGCAAATGTTACAGAACACGAGACGCTGGTCTCTGGTCTCTGGTCTCTGGTCTCTGGTCTCTGGTCTTTAGTCCCTACTCAATGGACGAAGGATGCAAGAATGCAGCGCACTAATTGCCAAAAAGTGTTGTGCTTCAAGTTGAAGAGTTTTTTTTTTTTGTGTTTTTAGGCTGTATGGAAATTTGATTTTCATGTTTTGGATGTTTGGGTCTCGCCCAGCAGCGAGTGCTAAATTATGGCCGTAGCGGCTCTTCAAGGTGGGCGAGTCCAACAAAATAAATCATAAGTCATTCCAATTGCAGCAATTGCCACAAGTGGCCGCTGCAGCAGACAGTTGCCACAACTCCAACTTGATGACATTGTCATGAATCATATGCATTCAGCTCTTAGTTCAACTGCATAATCAGGTGTCAATTGAAATCATAACGATTGATAATCGTAGCAAATGGCTTCGAGCAATGTAGGGAATTACTAAGAAAAATTATATTTTATCTCAAGTACATTTATCTTAAATTACAAAATTAATTCGAGATTCATAAGAAATGTTTTTGAAATTGTATTTAATTAGTGTCACTAGATCCACCCTTCTGGTCTGAGATCAACGGGTTTAGATAGAATGTTCTAATCTCGTTTATTTAGATAGACGTGAAGATATCGATGACCATGTATTTAATATCGAAATTAAAATCGAAACAAGATTTTGATTTTATGCTTACTTCAATATCCTAGCTTTCAAAATTTGAATGCTGAAAAAAAATATATAAAAAAGAAAAAAAAATATATATGTATATGTACATAAGAATTATTATCTTGTTTTCCAAAATTAATCTAAAAGAATAATAATATATTATTTTTAAAATTTATTTTTTAATTTGCATGCTTACTTCTATAGCCACAGTTGACCTTCAAATGCTGAAAAACTTTTTTTTTTTTTGTTAAAAAATTTATATAATATATATTTTTGTTCGAAAATTAAACTAACAAAAATTATATGTATTTTTAATATATATCCATTTTTTTAAATGGTAATTTATTTTTAAATATAATTATTTTAAAATTAAAATATCATTGAATAACGAGGGTTTCCGTACATCTACTTTTTTTTGAATGTTTTTTTTATTTGTATTTTTTATATTTTTTTTATGAAAATTATTAAGCAAATATTAACAACAGCAATATATATAAATATGATATATAAATAGTAAAATATTTATTTTTAATAAGAATTTTAAAACTTCGGTTTATTAATTTCTTATTTATTTATTTTTAATATAATATAATATAATATAATATATAATAATAATATAATATAATAAAAATTATTTGAATTTTACATGTTTTGCAAAACAAGAATATTTTTCTCGAATATGAATTAAAACCATATTCAGGCTGAATAATAAGTTAAATTGTAAAAAGTTAAAAAATAAAAAAACACTAATCTTGTCTAGGTGAAGGAAACAATAATACATTTATTAAATTAATAATAATATGATTTTTATTAGTAGGATATTTTTATGATCTGGAATCATAATTAAAGTAACTTTATTATTATTTCTTTAAAACATAATTTTTTGTCAATAATTAAAATTTGTTAAAAATTTTTTTAAATTTCTTTTTTGCCCAACAAACTGCTTCTTTTTTTTTAATTTGAATATTTTACAAAATGTTAAGGGCTATCGATATTATATATATATATATATATATATATATATATATATATATATATATATATATATATATTGTTGTTTGGCATATGTCTTCAATGCATGTATTGGCATAGTTTCCACATCCGTTTACTATCAGCTCTTCAGAGCAAGGGAGTACAGCAAATAGCTGCAGCTTTAGCTTTGCTGTTGCTGTTGCTGTTGCTGTTGCTGTCAAGATGTTGCTAATGCAGCCACGACGCGCCGTGGCAGTGGAATGTTTCATTTTGACCCGGCAGCCGGCAGGGTACAATATATCCCAGACAAAGGCGCAGACATGGACATGCCATGTATATATAAAAGACAAACGCACGCTTGTCAGATACATATATATATATATATATATATATATATATATATATATATATATATATATATATATGCATATATGTATGTGGGGATTTGCATTCGCATTCGCGTTCAGACGCTGCCTGGGGACTTTGGACTTGTGGACTTGTGGACTTGTGGCCTGTGTGGCATCAGCTGTCTGCCGCCCCGCTTGATTTCTGTTGGCATTCAGATCTGTTGCTAGGGCACCCAAAATAGATGAAGTTGACTAACAAAAATTTCCAGCCTTAGCCTATGTCAACGACGCGTCGTAGCGCTATAGTCCAAAAATAGATCGTTTGCGCTACCCCCAAAAATGCCAGACCCGCTAGTCCCGCTAGTCCCGCTAGTCCCGTTAGTCCCGCCATGCCCATCAGATAGTCGCTCTACTTACGACTACAACTTCGTCGCTTTTCGCATTAAACATGTCAAACGCTCGTCTGGGCGCGTCTGGCTCATCGTCGACTGCAATTAATAAAGGTGCGACATGGCAAGCTGCTCACTGATCGCCCCTCGCTGCTATCGCCCCCCCCCCTTTTTTTGAAAGAAGAAATGTGTCTGTGTCTGATCCGAAAATAGCTATGATCTCAAATGAGATGTCTTTTCTTTCTTGTTGAGGGGGGCGGCATGCTTCCTGCTTCCTCCCCCTGGCCATGTGTGTTAATTTGTCCCGCCTCGCTGGGCTGGTGACTTAAGTGGTAAGCTAAGATCTCCATTCCAGTCCCAGTCCTGGCCCAGTCCCCCCTGCTGGCGACCTCATTCGTGTTATTTATTTGCTGCGTCTGTTTGTCATTTCGAAGATTGGGCCAATGGCCCAACCCCCCCCCCAAAAAAATATAATGCCATCTTCTTCTTGATGGCTTTGGCTCAATGCTGAGGGGCTCACCTGAGGGTAGGGGCGTGTCAGCGCTGCTGGGAGCGATTATTGATCTCTAAGCATAGATTCGTTACATTTCCGTGACTATTTTTAGACATGCCAACATTCCCCAAAAACTGTAAACACTTCCGTTGCCCGTGTGTTGACAGTGCGTGCTTCAAATGTGACCAGATTTCAGAATTTTTTTTGATATGTCAGAGACTTTGTGGCATTAGATAGAATTTGAAGTAATTAAAGCTTAGATATTCTCTGTTGTATACATGCAGGGGGTTGGGCTAGAGTCTACTTCATAAAGGATTTCCCTGGACATTGGACAACCTCTGAAAATCAATTAAAGGATTTTTTTCTATTATCGAAGGAAATTTTTGATATAACATTATTCAGTGCTTAATCCTCAGTTAGCTTTAATTTGATATTATCTCTAACTGTTAAATAAATAAATAAATATTTAAATAACAGAGATTTTTATCTATACTTGATTCTTAGTTATTTCTTGGGTCTTAGAGGAGATATGAACTGATCTAAGGACTCTCCTAGATAACTCCCTAAACCTTTGATAAGCTACAAAAATGGAATGTGTTCTACTGTGAATAGTTCATAAAGATCTTTTTTGGATCTTTCTTGGATCTTTCATTGATATCTTTTATTGGACATAAATTCTATACAATAGCGCGCAAAAGTGCGTGAATGTTTGCGAATTTTGACTATACAAGCATATCAAGAATTTTTTTAAAATTTATTATACTATTCTTAACAAATAAAACAAAACTTCAAGGAAAAATGATATAAACTCAAAGTTAGAAAAACCCAAAAAAACTCGCATAAACTCAATTTTGCACGTTTTATTTTCTATATATATATAAGTTCAGCATCAAACAATATCCATTTACATACTTACCCAAACTCGTTCAGTGTTGTATAAATTTTTGGCATGGATAGACAAGATTTCCTTTGTCTATGTTGATGCTGTACAAGATTTTTATATTGTCTGATAAGGCAGAGATTTTGAAATTTGTCAATTGCCTCAGCATCAAATTGATGTATTTTTTATTTTTATTTTTTATTAATATTTATAATAATTTGTCAATTGCCACAGCTTCAAAAGAATATATGTATATTTTATTTTTATTTTTTATTAATATTTACAAAGGGTCTAGGGAAGACCTTTTCCCTAGACATTGTACAGCTCTATGGTAAGAATTGAATATGTCATAGTTTAATATTATTCCAAGTTCATCATTCGATATCTATGTAAATATGTGCTTGATATTTTGATATAGCAAAGGTGTATAGACTATGGAATGTGATCTTAGATCTCATCTCGCCTGATCTCTCCTGAACATGGCTTATACCACAAACAAATTGATTCGGAATCCTTTCATATCAATTAAATATTTAATATTTTAACATTTAACTTTACCATTAGAGGACATATGTTGCAGTTGGTTCGATTGATTTGATTTCAATTAGAGTTTTCATTATTTTCACTTTTTTTAATGGGCGCCAGAAATTGCAGTTGTGTCTGCTACCTAGGCCAACTGAAGAGGATCAGGCGCTGTCATGTGGCACAAGCATTTGGTGTCTGCAGTTGAGTGTGTGCCAATGTGTGTGTGTGTGTGTGTGTGTGTGTGTGTGCCCAATCGTAACCCCATTAAAATGTCATGGAATTTCACTTAAAATTCCTAGCAATTTTCCCCATTTTGGGCAAACTGCTTTTTGTTTTGTCGTTGCTACAGAAGGCGTACATAGGTTCAAGGGTCAGGGGCGTAGTCAAAGGGGGTTGCACTGCACTGCACATGTTAGCTGCTGAGGTAGCTGTGGCAAAAACTTTGACTGCCATTCTATTGCCATTGCACGTGGAAATGAAGTGCGTGCGGTTTTCGCTTAACGTTTTGCATTGCATTTCGAGAAGAGTGTACACAGGGAAGGATGGGCGATGGTGAAGGGGGGGGGGGGAAGGGGGCGAGACAACCCCCTACCTCACACAAACACATACATGGCAAAAGGGGGCCTGTGAATATGCGTAAGGCTGTTTGTGCTTTGCAGCAGTTGCTGTTGTTGCTGTTGCTGTTGCTGTTGTCATTGTTGTTGATGTTGCTGCAGTTGCTTCAGCGATTGCTAGCAGCAATTGCTATTGTTGTTGTTGAGACGGTTGTTGCTGCTGCTTCTGCTGTTGCTGTGGTTGTTGCTGATGTTATTGTTGCTGCTGCTGTTGTTGTTGCTCGAGTTACTTCTGCCATTGCTAGGAGATATTGCTGCTGCTGTTGCTGTTGCGGCTGCTGATGTTGCTGCTGTTGCTGCTGTTGTTTTTGCTGTTACTTTTTCCACTGCTGCTGCTGTTGTTGCTCCTATCAGCAGCAGCTACTGCCGTTGTTGTTGCTGTGGCTGCGGCTGTTGACATGTTGTTGTTGCTGCCGCTGCTGCTGCTGCTGTTGCTGTTGCTTCTGTTGCTGTTGCTGCTGTTGCTGCTGTTGTTTTTGCTGTTACTTTTACCACTGCTGCTATCAGCAGCAGCTATTGCCATTGTTGCTGCGGCTGTTGCCATCTTGTTGTTGTTGTTGTTGTTGCTGCTGCTGCTGCTGCTGCTACATTGCTGCCAGCTGGACGTCCTTCAGCATTTCCTTAACGTTGCTGCTGCCGCTGTCATTGATATGCCGCTGCGACGTGCAACGTCTTCGCTTGCCTCGTTAATTGTCATTGCTTCGCTTTAAGCCGCTCACCAACAATTGTTGTTGCTGTTGTTGTAACTGCTGTGCTGCTATTTTCACGCGCGGTTAGCGGCCGTAATTGCATTGCCAAGTAAACGACGCACCGCATGTGAATAGTGAGGGGTGTGCGAGTGTGTGTGCGAGTGTGTGTGTGTGTGTGTGTGTGTGTTGGTTGTGCAATGCGTTGGCGCAAGTGAAATTTATTTCAACAGCCCCGCCAGGCCGTCAGCAAAATGTCGTTTTCGCCAAAAACTTGGGCCATGCCGCCCAGGCTGCCGCGCACAGTGGGCCACAGGCTGTCGAAAATTGCTGCCAATTCAATTAGATGCGCGTTACGCGCTACTTGGCGAATATTAAACCAAAAACTTCCTTCGGGCCACAAATGCACCTCACACACACACACATGCCAGCGACCGTTTCAAAAAGTAATTTCAGCTAGGGACATTACCTGACATTCTAACCCCATTCGGTACACGCTCAGGCATTTGAAGAGTGTGTATGATGTATGGGGGAATGCGGGGTGAATGGGGACAATGGAGTTACCAGTGAAGCTACCAGTGAAACTACTATTGAAGCTACCAGTGAAGTTACAAGGGAAGCTACCAGTGAAGCACTGATGAGAAGTTGTTAGTGACACTACCAATGAATCTTCCAGTGAAGCTACCATTGAAGCTACAAGGGAAGCTATTTGTGAAGGTATCAGTGAAGCTGCTAGTGAAGCTACTATTGAAGCTACCAGTGAAGTTACAAGGGAAGCTATTAGTGAAGATATCAGTGAAGCTACATGTGAAGCTACCAGTGAAGTTACTAGTGAAGCACTGATGAGAAGTTGTAAGTGAAGCTACCAATGAAGCTACGAGTGAAGCTACCACTGAAGTTACAAGTGAAGCTACCAGTGAAGCTACAAGGGAAGCTATTAGTGAAGGTATCAGTGAAGCTACTAGTGAAGCTACTATTGAAGCTACTATTGAAGCTACCAGTGAAGCACTGATGAGAAGTTGTTAGTGAAGCTACTAGTGAAGCTTCCAGTGAAGTTAACAATGAAGCTACTAGTGAAGCTACCAGTGAGGCACTGATGAGAAGTTGTCAGTGAAGCTACCAATGAAGCTACGAGTGAAGCTACCAATGAAGCTACTAGTAAAGCTACCATTGAAGCTACAAGGGAAGTTATTAGTGATGGTATCAGTGAAGCTACCAGTGCAGCTACTAATGAAACTATCAGTGAAGTTAACAGTGATGCTATTAGTAATGTTACCAATGAAGCTACCCGTGAAGCTACCAGTGTAGCCATCAGTGCTAGTGAAGCTATTAGTCAATCTAGCAGTGAAGCTAGCAGGTCTAGTTGAAGTTTCGGCTGCTCTCACTAGTATATTCTTTGTCCTAGCTCCATTAGACATTATTATGTCGAGGTAATCACCGAGCTTTTGAAGCATGCTAAAAACTTTCCGAGAGTACCCAATGTGAATAGACACGGCTAGGATACGGCTAGACTAGACTAGACTAGAGGTGCTTTATATATGCAGCAGTACTACTAATAGCACTTTTCCTAGATTTATGATACCATTACAGGTAGATATCTAGAATGTGGAATAAAAAATTAAGATCAGGATATATTTATATCTATATATCTGTATATTTTTACCCTTCAAGTAGATTATAGGTATACGAGAATCTGATGGATAATATGTATATACTATATATGTATATATATAGTATATTTACATATATAATACCTATAATAGACATGGCAAATCCTCTCTTAATATGTTTAATATTAAGTGAAAGTAAGTTCTATTTATAGATCCAATAAAGCTATATGCATAAAATTGGATATAGACACACATATATTCATTGCAGTTGAGTAGCTCTATAAGCTTTTAGCTCGTCTTTATTCTACAGATAGATCTATCAGATGCAGTCAATTGTTCAATACTCACATGACTTATCATTCCGTTCGTCTATACATTAATTAGTCGGCATTGCATTAGTTCTTTCTACACACATTCAATTCATTGGCCATAATTGATGAGAGTTTCGTTGGCTGGCAAAGAAGTTTGGTAGCGCGTTTGTTACCTCATTCTGTGTCTGCGCCCTGGAAGCTGTAAGACTCTTATTCAATTTTCATTTTCATTTTATGAATAGCACTTGAACTGAATCGATTCGATCCGAGGCGAGTTAGCTCTGTGCTGGGTAAACAATGAGCACTTGACACGCTTAGAAAACAACGGACCAGCGATGAAATTTGGCTGCAGGGCTTCTGCTGCGGCTTTCTAATGGGCAGCGAAAATGTACGGCAATGATATGAGCATATTCGCAATTGTTGTGCCCAGCATAGTAGAATCGATGCGAAGAAGAAAGCGTAAATTTTTTTTTTTTGAATATACCCAATCGATATGGCATTTTGCATATCATGCGCAAGAGCGGCTTAGAGCTAATTCGATCGCTATAAAAGCCAACGTGCTGCCGGGCCTGGTCAACAGTTAGTCAACGTTAACGTTAACGGCGGCATCATGACACGAGGCGTTCACATTTGGACTCTGCTGGCGGCATTGGTCGGGCAGGCGCTGCTGTCGAAGAGTGTAGCAATTGCTGGCGATACAGAACAGGCACGGCTGGCCGGACTCTATGTCAAGGATGGCAATCAGAATGGACAGCTGCGCTTTCTGGCCTCTGGGCTGAATACCAATGCGAATGGCAATGGTGGCCTCAATGCTGCCCTCAACGAGTACATCACCAACAAGCAGGACATGCTCGAACAGCTGCGTCCCATCAATACGGGCACCGGTACAGGTACCGGCACCGGCACCGGCACCGGTCTGGGACTGGGCACTGGCCTGGGTACGGGCCTGGGTACGGGTCTGGGCACTGGTCTGGGTACGGGCCTTGGCACCGGCTTTGGCAATGGTGCAGCAACCAACGGTGCCGCTGCCAATGGCGCCATCTATGTGAGCCTGGGCAATGGCAATGGTAATGCCTCGCCCACTACCACCACCGGCAATCAGGCGATCTTGGGCTCGTCGCCCGTCAACAATTTGCTGCCGCAGGTCATTGGCCAGGCTTTGGCGCAGCGCACACGTGTTGGTGGCAATCGCCGTCGTGTCCAGCAGCGTCGTCGTCGCGTCAACAAGAAGGGCAACGGCAGACGTCGTCGCAGGGGCAACAAGGGCAAGCGGCCTAAAGTGGTCGTTGTGCGTCCGAATCGCGGCTGAAAAGTGTTCAGCTAGGCTTGGCTGAGCTCTGACACCGCAACTTACACTAAGCAACACGATTTTTTTTTTTAGAAAATCCAATTTTTTTTTTAAAGTTAAATTAAATTATTTATTTATTAAATTATTTAAAAATGCAATGAAATTCGTTAATGAAAATTATCTATGAAGAATGAGATTTTTTATTAAAAAGCTGATGAAGATTTGGAAGACTCTGGATTGATTCAGTGCTTTGAATGGATGAATGAAGAAAGCGTTATGAAATGCATATCGTTTGAATAACTAGTTGAATTAGTTTTGAAGTTCTGACTATCTGTTCATCCATCCGTCGATACCTGTGAGTACTTTGAGCTAGGCAGAAATAAGAGTTCGAAACTAGATATATGATTAGCTCAAAGTTTTCTTTTATATCTTGCATAGCGAAAAAACTATATAAGTCACACTGATGAATACACAGATTTGGTATATTTTGGTATTTTATGTGCAGAAATCTTAAGAATTTAATAATTTTAATTATAAATTTTACATATTTTTTTTTTTACAAAATGTAATTGCTAATTTACTTTAAAATGGTATAAGAGATGAAGGCTTTCAGTCATCGTGTGATGAATTTGTGTATACAGTAGAATCCGTTTATAACGTCTCTGCTTATAGCATTCGTATGGTTACTGCGACGAAAATTTCGCTCCTCAATCAAACTTTTGTGAGCAAATTTATATATGGTTATAGCGTCTTCCGGGTATAACGACGGTCCCTCGAGCGTCGCTATAACCGGATTCTATTGTATTTTATTTTTTTATTACTAGTTTTATTTTTTAAATAATTTATTAATAATATTATTATTATTTTTAAAAATTATATTATGAAAAATTCATTTATTAAAATAATTAACAGGGACGATTTTTCTTTTCACTCAAAGTACATCTTTCAAAGACTAGAGACTTATCTCTATCTCTCTATCTCTCTGTTTGTCTCTCCCTCTCTCTGTCTCTCCCTCTCTCCCTCTCTCTGTCTCTCTCTCTCTCTCTCTCTTTCTCTCTCTGTCTCTCTCCTTAAATATATGTTTATAAATATGAAGATTCATCATCTCTAGTTAATTTCTCATATTTCTTAGCTTATAAATATTTTTTTTTTGTTTCTTCATCCATTTGTTCTAATCGCACACTTAACATAATAAGTATCTAAGACGATTTCCCAATGGCGTGCTCGATATTTGCAGTTGCATTTGCAAGCCGGACACTTTAATGGCCTTGACAACTCGTGTGTGGCACGTGGCACGTGGCATGTGAGCTCTGGCCGGGCTCTGTTCACTGTGCATTTGCCTGTTGATTTAGTTGCTTTGGTTTTGGACCTGGTCAAGTGCAAGACAAACGGCCGCTCCATGTGGCGGCCAATGGTTTGATAAATGTGCGAGGAGTAATCCTCCCAGTCCACGCTCCCACTACTCTACTCTCTCTCTCTCTGTCTCTCTCTCTCTCTCTGTGAGTGTGTGTTCATGACTGTAATGAGTTTGTAAGTGGCCCTAATCAGTGTCATAATAATAGAAATTAATCACTTGGCCACCTGCTGCAGTTGCCTAGAAGTGGCCCCGATAGGTGAAGCTTTGGTGCTGTGTTGGGGGTCGATTTGTGGTCTCAAGGTCCTGTCTCAAGGCTATTGCCTTGGCATGCAAGTGAAGACTGTGGACGCCTGCCACGGCACCGGTTGCCGCAACGTTTCTAGCTACGTCCATGTCTCCAGCTCCGTCTGTTGTTGAGGGATTCGTGCGGTTTTGTGCAGCTTGCTGCGCATACTTTGTAAATGTTTTGTAATGATTTGATTTGAAATTCATTTGAATTATTGCTTGCTTCCGGTTTCCGGTGCCTTCGAAATACTTTCCTGTTTCAGTTAAGTCGAGCCACAACCACAGCCAGCCCAAGTCGAGGTTAGGGCAACGCCACAGGCGGTCCCACAGTTGTATGCTATGGAAAGGCCACTCTAAAGGCCACTGTGACTTGCATTGCCCGTCCCGTCCGTCACTCTCTCGTCTCCATTTCTGATGTACGAGCAACTTAGTTGGGCCATTCCCCAGTTACACACACACACACACACACACACACACACTCGCACTCGCACACATGCACACTCATATGGCTCTCAGTCAGTCAGTCCGTCTGCTCGTCATTTTCACTCGTTGTGTCCCGGGAGTTTATTAAGTACTGCCAAGTATATGCAAGCAGTCCAGTTCGCTGCCTGTGCGGAACTTTGTTAATATGCAAGTGAATGGACATTTCCGGTAGCTAGCGAACGTGCCAGGCCTAGGCACAGCCCAATACCAGCAGATACGACGCTGAGGTACTATAGCCTCCACACACACACACGCACACGAGCTGACTGGGCCAAGCCCAAGCTCAGCTGAGGGGCATATAAGCTTGACAGCACTATAACGGAGAGAGAGAGGGAGAGAGAGTGAGTGGGAGAGAGAGCGTGAGCCAGCACTCATAAAGAGATCTACACGTGAACACATTGGATATATATATATACATAATATATATATATATATATATATATATATATATATATATATATATATATATATATATATTTCTTTGCTCTTTCGATATGAAAGTTATATGCATTTTGTGCTCAGTTTCAAATGGAATTTAAGTTTACATTTTTTCTGATTAATATATATTATGATTATTATATATATTAATATTAATATATATTTTTATGCCAATGATATAGGGCTATTGAAACCCATAGATGACAGTATCTGTAGTATCGATAGACATTACATTTTGTAATTTTTTGTTCTAATAAATAATGGATCTATTCTAATCTTCCTTCTCGCTTCAACTTTATATATTTTTCACTAAGTAGTTTATCATCTTTTTTTTTAACTATTTAGTTCTCTTTTCTTTTCTTCTCTTTTCATCTATTTTCATTTATTTTCATCTCTTTTCATCTCTCTCCATCACTTCTCTTCTCAATTCGTATTCATTTTTTTCTCTTTACTTCTCTTTTTCCGATGGCTGATATAATAGTCATTAGTTAACTAATCGACAAAAAAAAAGTAATTTTAGATGCACTTTTTTCATAATGTACAGCAGAAACCGACGCTCAAGGAACCGTCGTTATATCCGGTAGAAATATATATGTTTGCTCACAAAAGTTTTTACGGAATTTTCATGGCAATAACCCTATGAACGCTATAAGCGGAGTCGTTATAAACGGATTCTACTGTATTTTCTTTCATTGCAATTTTTTTGAAATTAGTTTTAAGAAATTAATATATATTAATTAATATATTAATTTTAATAAATAGATAATTACAAAAATTAAATCACGGGATTTCTCATTATTTTTTTTATTTTTATTTTTTGTTAAGATTAAATTGAAAATCTTTTCCCACAAGCATTAAGCTGTGCGATCGAGCGAATAATTTTCGATGAATAAAACTATCGATAGGGGAATCCATTGAGTTGAATTACGATCTATGTTCATGCAGTTTTAATATATTCATTTTTAAGTGATCAAATTTCTAAGTTACATAGCTGTGAGTATTCGGTCAGGTCTATATATAGGAAATGTGTCTAAATTGGGCTGGCCCTAAGAATTTCCCAATTGCCTACAGTAAACTGTTTGCCATTCACTCAGTTTCATTTGAGCTCAAATATTTTTTTCTAAAAACTAAAATTGATTGGAAACTATTTCCAAGTTCTTTCTCATTTCTTTCAATAATATATAAATTTCTTAGTTCAGTCGAATTTCCTTCTCTAATAGAATTTCCATTACAAAAGCAACGTTTTCAGTTGCTCAGTGAGCGCATTCGGCGTTCGGTGTTTGGCTTTTGCTGATTTTGCTGCCATTTGCTAGAGTTTTTATATTCGTTTTCAGTTTTTGGCTCCGTTCATGTGTAATTTTTTTCAATTAAAATGATTTGAGCAGACAACTTTGTATGTCGGACGGGTCGAGGCTCGAGGCTTGAGACTGCTGCTGCTGCTGCTGCTGGCCACAGAAATACTTTTGGCAAAATCATAAATCATGCAGCAGGCAGTCGTGTAGGAGGCGGTGGTGGTGGTGGTGGTGGTGGGTAGGGAAGCAGCGGGTCAGTAGACATGAATCGCATTGGAAATCGACGTCAGTTGCTGGCACCAAAAAAGCGTTGACAGTGCTCAGCAGCAGCAGCAGCAGCAGCAGCAGCAGCAGCAGGGGACGAGGAGAAGGAGGAGCAGCAGTAGCAGGAGGAGGATGCGCAGCAGGAGGAGGCTGGAGTAGTAAGAGGAGCAGCAGTTGCAGGAGGCTAGCCAAGTTTCGTTTTACTTTTGAAATAGTTGCAAAGTGGAAAAGTTTGAGCCGCATGCCGCATGCCGCATCATCAGCTGCCACACACACACACACACACACATTCACACACACACACACACACACACACATAGGCCACAACTAATGGCAGTTAATGCTCGCATTTGGCATGCAGAGTGCCTCAGCCGTAGCCATTGCCGGAGCCGGAATCAGAATTGAAGTTGGAGTCGGTCTCTGCTGTAACTGTTACCAATGCCAACTCCTGCCATTCCGGCCTGCCTGTGGTCAGCAGCCATAATTGTAGTTAAGGTTAATAAATGGGCGCCTTTGTCATTTATCAGACCAGGCATAAAAAAAAAAAAAAAATAGAGAACGAAAAAAAAAATATACAGAAAAATTTACTTGGAATGCTCAATTGGCAAGGCAAAACATTTAAGCGCTTTCGTTATTCGGTTATTTATTTAGCTTTTTCTTCTGCTTCCTCTGCCTCTTCTTCTTCTTTTTCTTGTGTGCTTCGGTTTCTCTGTTTACCCTGTATCGAATTTGAGTGTGGATTTGTGCTTGGCCAGCGTCGCTTTTAATTGCCGTGACGTGTTTGATTTTCATGTTTAGCGGTTACTTGAGAAGGGTAAATGCTATGGGCATAACGCTTTTTTGATCACGTTTGTTCAGATCAAATCGATAGTTGACTGAGTGTTGAGTATGGAGGGTATATATGTATATTGTATATATACCTATATAGCTATAGTTCAAGTCTAGATCACATCTAAACCGAGTTGATAAATTCCCAGAATTCATATTTTATTATTATTATTATTATTATTATTATTATTATTATTATTATTATTATTATTATTATTATTATTATTATTATTATTATTATTATTATTATTATTATTATTATTATTATTATTATTATTATTATTATTACTATTACTATTATTATTATTGTTTTATTAATTATTTGTTAGAGATAATATAAAATTAAAACTAACTTATGACAGATTTGATTAGATTATTATCATTATTATTTTTATTATTATTTTTGTTTTTAATTTATTTTTATTTGCAATTTTTCTTTAGTAGATTATATTAGATAAAATTTAAATATTTGGCAGCTTATTTCATTTCAATTCATTCATTATTTTCATTTCAACAGCCTCATCTCTGCGTTTGGTTTTTTTTTTAAGTTCTTAGAATTCATTTAGCTCTACTTCTAAGGCACACATATTATTATTATTATCCTGTAAGTGTGTAGGCCAAGTGTGAGTTCATATCTACATCACACATGCCATCAGGATTTCGCAGCCCATATGTAGCTAAAAGCTTTTGATGCGCTATTCTCGAAACTGACATTGGACATATATTGGATATTTATTCAAGGTCACATTGTCATACTCATTGCAAATGGACATTTAGGTTATATTGGTTTTGTGAAAATATGTGTAACAGCTGAAACGAGAAGATGCATAAACTATATAAAAAGTCCTTATGCGCCTTTTTATAGAAAGACGTTCATCCGTGTGTGTCCATCCAACCGTCTCGCTGTCCGTCCGTACTCCCGTCCGTCTCCCGTTCGCCCGTCTGTCCGCCTATTCGCCCGTCTGTCTGTCTGTCCGTTCGCAAATCCACCCTGTCCAGCCTGTCTCTCTGTCCACCTATTCGCTCGTACACCCTCCCGCCCGTCCTTCCGTCCGTCTGTCCGTCATTCCGTCCATCTGTTTGTCTTTCCGCCTACTCACTAGCCCATCTGTCTGTCCGTCAATCTCTAAGCCTATATATCGTGCACTATTGAAATTTATTAATTTTACGTTTGATAAGTCATTCAAATTTCGTTTCATCCTTCAGTGTATCTTCTAGTCGGTTATTCCCGACTACAGCTCGCCTTGCCTATCTTCGATAACTGAAAGTCTTAATGCATCTCTTCAAAGAAATATCGCTTATTGATTTAACTTAATAGTTGCCCTAGAGCTACTCTTCAGCTCTCTTTCCCGCTAAACAAGTGGCAAGAGAAGCTATGAACGTTACATATTCTGAATAGGTCTAGAGCAATGATAAAAAAATTTATTATATTTTTTTTTATTATTATATTTATTTTTAATTATTTTAAAAATTATAATTTCTTTATTATTATTTGTTTCACAAATTAAATAATCAAAACTTTTTATTTAGTTTACTTGAGCCCGCAGCAAGACCTTCGCTTGCCTTACGCTTTCACACTTGCCTAGCTACAGCTCGTTCTTAATTTATCTACCTTTAAGCCTTTTACCTCTAGTATATATATTCATATTACATACAGATCTAGACTCTATATATATATACTCTATATATACCAACACAGACACACTCACATTTCTCTAACTATATCAAATTCTAATTACTCAATTTCTATTTCTGTATTAGGCCAAGTGTTACAGCAGTGTAATCCGTCGTTGTTGGTAAGTTAGTATTTGTTTGTTTGTTCAGTTTACTTTTTTTTTGGTCAGTTGACGTTTGATTTACTTAGTCGTCGCTTGTCCGCTTCGCAGGCCAATTGGAAGCCAATTTTCAGCTTTGCGGCCTCCGCAGCGTGTGCGACCTTCTCCTGAATGCTTTTTAGCACACTTGTTTTCGTTTCGATTCAACTCGATTCGACTCGACTCGACTCGACTCGACTTGAATCGATTCGAGTGGAGCGAACTGGAGTGTTGGATTGTTATGCCTTTGTTGTTGTTGTTATTGTTGTTTTGGTGTGCTTTTTCCCTCTCCCCTTTGGCGTCCATTGAATTTTTGCCATTTGGTTTGTTAGTTTCATTTTTTTTCCCCCTTCTTGTTTGGCTGTGACTCTAGTTTGACACATTCTTGCTGATTGATTGATAAATGACTTTTAAAGTTAATTACTAAAATCAAGATACGTACGCTCATATAAAGCAAATATATATAAATAAATAACTATATATATATATATATATCTATGTATGTATGTATATGAGTGTGCTGAGCTGATTGCCTCCAAGGCTCGTTCAGTCATATTTTGGCCTTAATGGTCGCATCTAACTGATTTGATATATTAAAATACTTTAAATGCATTTTTTTTTCAGTGACTTTAATGGATTGTGGTCAAGCTGAATTTAAGGCTAAATTTGGTTTGTTTCGAGAGTGCTCGACTAGCAAATACTTGGCCAATTTCGCTTTTAATAAATAATAAAGGCATGTAAATGAACTACGATGAATGTTTAGAGACTTCTAATATAAGTTATATCAGTATTCAATTTGAATATAGAGCATGCCAAGTATAATTAGATCTAGATAAATAAAAATTGAAAGCAAATATAGTTAAAATAATGTGAGATATTATATTTTTCACAATTTTTTCATTGACTGAAAAATTAAATAAAAGAAAAAAATTAAAGATCAAAATCAATAATAATAATTATAAATATAAATATAATAAATAATCAATAATTATAATAATAAAAAATTTGCGCAATTTGTTAAAAATATATTGATATAATATAAATGGCATACAAATATAAATATAATATTAATTGGGCAAAACACATTAAGTGAAATTTTCTATATAAAGATAGTATAATAATTCACAATATTGTTTGCTTTATTAATATACAAATCGAGTAAAAAATTAAAAAAAAAATAATAATAAATAAATAAAAAATTAAAAGAAAAAAATTAATAAAAAAAATTAAGCACTCTGTTAAAAATATATTAATTTAATAAAAAACATAAAAATAAATATAATTTAAAATAGTAATAAATTTAATAAAATTAAATAAATATTATTATGCCTAATAAATATATTAGGCATACAAAATTAAATGAAATTTTCTTAAAACATAATATAGTAATTTACAATTCACATTAATATACAAATCGAGTGAAAAATTAAATAAAATAATAAAAAGAAAAAATTAACCATTCTGTTAAAAATATATTAATATAATAAAAGACATATCAAAATAAATATAATATGAATCAAGCATTAAAAAATTATGTGAAATTTTCTTAAAATATTACTTAATTTAATTTTACTTAAAGAAATTATATATATATGAATTTGTAGCCTACCTTAATATAATATAAATTAGGCATAAAAAATTAAGTAAGTTTTTTAAAAAAATTACTCAACTTTGTTTTACGAAAAGAGGTTTAAGAAAAAATCATAAAATTCACATTTTTGGCTGCAATAAAATCTTCATAAATTTTACGTTCTTTTCCCAAAACTTCAGCAGCAGTCAAAAGAGTTAAACGCCTATTTTCGAATATATGCATGTGCATTGTCAGGCTTCGGCATAATTTCGCAATAAGTTCGAATGAACTTTTGCACAAATTGAATTTGCAAGTGGACATAAATGGCTTGAATATGTCCGGTATGCAAGTCTCGAGGAATGCAATAAAAAATTCTAGATGAAAATTGCAAAAATTATTTCACACTTTCAATCTGTGAAATACAAGAGAAAATGTCGGAGATAGTTCGAAATTAGGCAAAGCGAAATCTATTCAATTAGCTAATCAAAGCGGTATTCGATTTATACTTAGAATGCGGCTGTATGAAGATTTTATTGAGGCACTGTAGTGATGCTTAATGAGATATTTTCTTCAATCTTAAACTCCAATTGTGGCAAAATGCTGCAGCTTATTATCGTAAGCCAAGCACTTGACTTGGCTACACAGCCTAAAATCTAAAGCATCTTAATCATCACACTCTCGTCCTTAGCCGACGGCATTGAACGGTTTGACGTCAAACCGATTTTAGGCTGTGGATGATTAAGGTGCGTTTGTTATGAACCTCAATCATCATTGAATGACCTATGAAAATATGGATTACAGTTCAATATAAATTCGAGATGCTTGCTGAACCTCGTTGTTCGATGATTATCGCTGTTGAAATAAAAAATATCGATATTTTAACATGTTGGGCATTCGATAATTAATATTATGTCCAAATTAATGTTTTTCTAATAAGGATCATCCTGATAGATGAACTATCGATAATCGTGTATAATGTTATCGATAATTCTAATTTGAACTATAATGCTATCGATTTTCAGCAAGAATACTATTAGCAGATGAAGTAGAGAATGCAATTCGATTGGGAATACGAAAACGTGGCCATAAGTGTCGTGTGAATAATCAAGTTTAAATTAGATTAAGAAATAGAGTAGAAAATAGTGTAGAGTAGAGATAAATAAATGGAGTCTTTCACAGATGGTGGATTTGGATTCTGGAAGTAGTATAATTCCATATATTTTCATAAAATTTCATATCGGTAATCCTTAGGGTGGTCAATTTTCGATAATTGAGTATACTGTTATCGATACTTAACTATAACTATAATGCTGTCGATACTCAGCTAGAGTAGTATTGGCAGAAGCAGTAGAGAATGCAAATCGATGGGCAGAGTAAAAACATTGCCCTATAAATAATAAAGATTAAATAAAATTAAAAAATAGATGAGAGTAGAGATTCATAAATAGAGTCTTTCACAGATGGTTGGAATTTGGAATTTTAAACTAGTATTATTCTGGTATATTATAGATATATTATATTATAATTTATTTTTAGTATATTATATTATATTATATTTTCTTGTAATTAAATTTAGATGATCTTGAACTGGTAAATCTCATAGAATGTTTCAACCATTTACTATGCTCACATAAAGATAAAATATTTCAGCTTCTTTCAATGATTGTCCCATAATTTCATATTGTAATTAACAAGTCTTACTTTGATTATATTTATAAGAAAATTTAATTAAAATTCTATCCATTTTCAGATGCTTTTCTCATGCCTCTATGTCTGACATCTGGTGAGGCGGATAAGCATAATTCGACTCAAATCAAATCAAATGAAATAAAAATTCGCACTTTTAATGAAATCTCTGATAAAATTAGCCGAGGTCACAGCTGTTGCTGACCTGTGCTGAACCGACCCGACCCAAACTGACCTGAGCCTGACCTGCACTGACAGCGAACTCACGCCTCGATTGACCTTTCCGGTCAATTGTTAAAGGATATGCCGTACAATGCATTGATACGAATTTTAATTGATTGATGCCCGCTGCTAACTATAATTGCAGCACATTGTCTAATTGAATGCGAAAGAAGGGTCAGCCATGCCACGCCCTGTTCGCCTCTTGTCACTTCTGCTCCAACTACCATCCGCCCCCATCATCCCCCCACACGTACACGGTCGGCCTTGATGGATGATTGAAATTTCAAGTACAGTTAATTAGGCGCAATCAGCAGCACAAAATAATGAAATCTAATTAATTTGCAGCTGTCAAAGTGAGTAGCGAAAATCGAAAAGAAATAAAACTGAAGACAGGCGAACGAAAAGAAAAAGGAGAAAAAAAAACAAAAATGAGAATGAAAATGAAAATGTGGAAAATAAGGTAGAAAGTGAATGGCCAAAGCCTATGCGATAAAGGCTTGAGCTGGATTCTTAGCAGTGCTGCTAATTGCTCGATGGATGTTTTGGCAAACGCCTTCAGCCACCTTCCCCTCCCACATACCCCACCGTATCCCTGCAGCATTTTGACACCTTCACAATTTTGTTGCCACATCATGCTGGCGCCGCCGCCGTCGCCGCCGCCTGCAGTCGGCAAAGTCAATTTGCCAATGCGCCAAATTTGTGCGTCGTAATGATCAACGGGGTGATGGCAATGGCCATTGGGCGGACTATGGCAAGGGGGCGTGGCAGCGGGCGTTGGGCGCTGCCTGTCTAAGACGTGACGTAAATCAGCGTTTTAAGTGTTTTTTGAGCTGTCAACGGCAACGTGGCAACTTTGTTTGTACCCCCCATTCCCACCACAACACACAGAGCTCTCAAACCCCGAAAAAAGTAAGAAAAATGAAGCAGCAACAGCTATACAGCAAATCCAGCTGACAAAGGGCAAAAACAAACATCTAACATGACGACTAACAAATGCGCTATAAAAGCATTTTAGAGATGAGTTTTATATATATATATTTGCTAGAAATATGATATCCGATTAAACTATATCTATGAATTGGCAATTATGTTGCAATATGAGAGATATAGATAAACATATGATAGATATAGATAGCATATATCATTTGATTAGCTATATATAAATATATTTATTTATTTATTGATTCGATTTTTGCATTACATAATGTGCCTAGTCTAACTTGAAATCTTACTTGAATTCATCTAGCTTTAGCCAATCGCAATAACTTGGGCAAATTGTTTAGTCGAGCATATGAAACGTATTATAAAATATAAAGCCTGTTAATATATGAACATATTTTACCTTATATAATATACAAAGTGTTTTACTTAAAAATGAGGTTTTTTTTCTTATTTTTTTTTTGGCTGGTCTGGAGTCGTAAATCTCGATGGCAACTGGCAACTGGCAACGCTTTGGGCTCTAAGCAGCTGGGTAAGTGTATGACAAGTGTGAAGTCCACAATACAGGCAACACAGTTCAACATCTAAATCAAATTAATCCTGGCAACGAGTGGAGAGGGAAGGGAGAGGGCAGGGCACTGCAAGAGTGAGTCTTGCCTTTTGCCAGTTTTTGCCAGTTTTTGGCGTAGTTTTTGTTGTTGTTGTTGTTGTTGTTGTTGTTGTTGTTGTTGTTGTTGTTGTTGTTGCTGTTGCTGTTGCTGGCTTTGTCTTGGCCCAGGGTTTGCTTCAAGTGGCAACTTGTTAAATTTACGCAAGGCTTGAGGCACTGCACACGCATACACAATTAAGCAAAAGTGCGAGAGAGAGAGAAGGCAAGAGAGAGTGAGGGTGTGAGAGAGAGCGGGTGCTAGAACTTGGCTTTTGTTACGCAAACAGCAAATCAAAAAACCATTTGACGCACTTTTCATCATCAACGAACGTGGCCATGCCACCTGCTGCTGCTGACACATTGAAGCTGCCAATAACTTCTTGCCGCCTGCTCGATTCGAAAAAAAAAGAAAAAAAACTGCAGGCGCTTAGCAACAACAACAACAACAACAACAACAACAACAACAACAAATTGCAGCGAGCCCTTCAGCTGCAAAGCTGCCAAGTCACATAGCATCGGTTATGCGATAGCAGCTTTCGCATACATCGCCTGGCTTAATGAACATTTAAATCGATGCACAAGCCTTTTGCATAAACGTAGAAGCCGGCACAGTGTTACCAAAGCCAAGTGCTGAATCCAATTCAGAGAATTATCAAATTTTATATATTTATTTATGTTTAATTTTTATATTTAATTTTTACATTTATATTTATGCAATTTGCTCGGTAAATATGAAATAAATTATAGTTTTTAAGTCATATTAATTTTATTTATTTATTTTTTTTTATTTTGAATTATTGTTGAATTATTTGTATGCTAAAATGTTTAATCATCTAGATTTTCATCTTGTATTTATATTATATAAAATTGTGTAAGAAAAATTTATTATAAATTCTTTTTGCATAGTTTTTTTTTTCTTAAATACTTTCTCATTTTTTAGTTTGTTTAAAAAATATTTTTAAAGTTATAAGTTAAGTATTCAATATTTAATAAATATTTAATATATATTTTATCTAAATATTTAATACATATTTTAATATTAAATATATATTTTCATAATTAATTTTAAAAATATAAATACATATTTAAATATATATATAAAATTTAATATTAATAAAATATTTAATTGAAAATATTAAAAAAAATATTGAATTTTAAATATATATAAATGTTTATTGTTATGTACTTTATTATTATTTATATAATTTTTATTTTTTATTTGTCTTTTGTTACTTTTATGTTTTTTTTAGTTTTTATTTTAAAATGCTTACTTAATACAAAAAAAGAAAATTATTAAATTCTATAAGTATTTTCGAATCATTATTAAAAAAAAAAGGCTAAATACTGAAATTTAAATATTTGTTGAATTAAAAATAAATTGAAAATATGGTTTGCATTTAATTATTAATGAAAAAATTCATTATTTTAAAATGCTTACTTAATATAAAAAAGAAATGTATTAAATTCTATTTTATATTATATAAAATTCTATCATTTTTAATAAAAATAAATACTTAAATCTAAATATTTGTTGAATTAAAAATAAATTGGAATTACTGATTAATAACTTTTTTTTTTTATTTAATTTTTTTTTATTTCTAGTTTTAATTGTAATGCAATTTTTGTTTTCAAATATATTATTTTATAAGGGAAATTTGCAATTATTGAATGTCAATGAAAATGTTTTTTTTTTTTTGCTTAGCTTGATTTATTTTTATATATGATGATTTTTATAAACTTTATATCAATTAAAAAAAAACGATTAATAAATTTGCATTTTAATTTAGCGTTAGCTAAGTTCGATCAAATTTGATTTATAATAAAACTATTATTATTTTTTTCACGAAATATTAACAATTATAAAAAAAAAGAAACTAATAAAAATGTGCATTTCATGCTCGTATCTCTAGTTAATATTTATCGACTATCGCTGATTTGGCATTTACGTGACTTGCTCACTATCAATCAGGCCTTGCGATATTCGTCTAGGCCAGGATGTTTAGGCCTTGCCATGTTGACTTTATCTGCTGCTAAATATTTTGGGCAAAGCACTTTTGCTGTATTTTCTGCTGCTGCTTCTTCTTCTTCTTCCTCCTTCTTTTTTTTTTTTTTTTTTGGGTCAAGTGTTGCCTTGGCTGCTGCTGCTGCTGCTGACGTAGCAACGCTTTTATACATATATTTTTTTCCACCTCTTCTTCTACATTTTGGAGTAGGAATTAAATATCAAGCGTGTGTGTGTGTGTGTGTGTGTGCACATGTGTTGTTGCCCGATTCTTACGGCTTGTGCTCTTTGCTCCCGACTTGGCCTTTTTTGCATATCATCATCATCGAAGTAAAGTTTGCTTTTTGCTTGCCTCTGCTGCTGCTGCTGCTGCTGTTGCTGCCGTCGCTGCTTTTGTTGTTGTTTGTTCTCTTTTATTTTTTGGTGTTCAAAAGCCCACACATCACTTTTACACATGCCTATTCCTTTTATGTGCCCACCCCGTCCCGTCCCTTAGCTCTGACCCATTTGCCAAGCCTTTGTATGCTATTCCCCTCCCCCAACTCTATCCTCTGTCCCACAACCTCCTCCACATGTGCTCTCGTACATCAACTTGAAGTTCTTGTGTTTGGGTTAAGTGAAAAGTGATTGAGCAGATTTTTGTTGCGAATCTTTGGTTTCATCTCTCTCTCTCTCTCTTGCCTATTGCCCTCCACTTCACTCTCGCTCACTATCAACCTGCCACACACACACTCTCTCTCTCTCTTTCTATTTCTGTCCTGCTCTGTACCCGCATGTCTTTTTTTTCTTCAGCTGCTTTTATTTGAGGTCACTTCGGCTGAAGGTAGTCAAATGTTTCTCTGCGTTAATTGTTGTCTTTGCTACGGCTAATTCATTATTCTTTTTCTTTTCGCCCAGAGATCAGATAAAATTAACAACAAAGCAAAAAAAAAAAAATTGCAGCAAAATATGTTTTTCGGTTGTTTGGCAATTGCGTTTGTTCCGCTAAAGAGTTTCGGGTAAATAGATTCATTTCCGGACTTCTTGGAAAATATTCGCAAAAAATAAAATAAAATAAATAAAAAACAAAAAAACATTGTTCATAAGCCGTTAGCAGTTGCTGTGTCTTTAACTCTCGCACTATCTAACATATATCTCTAGTATTTTGCTGATGATTCGGGGGGTTCCATAGTTGTACGTGAAGTGTGAACAACATCTTGGCTTTGTATGCCTTTGCCGTCTGTAGATGTGGAATCTGACAATTTATAGCTAAGGCATTGAAATTCTAAGTAAAAATTTTATATCTTGGGAACTTGTTTATACAATTCGAAGAAAATGCTTGTAAGTTAGCATAGTTGCATACTAGTCTCCCTTAGTCTCCCTTACTCTCCTACTCTCCTACTCTCCTACTCTCCTACTCTCCTACTCTCCTACTCTCCTACTCTCCTACTCTCCTACTCTCCTACTCTCCTACTCTCCTACTCTCCTACTCTCCTACTCTCCTACTCTCCTACTCTCTTACTCTCCTACTCTCCTACTCTCCTACTCTCTTTAGAGTGAACTAATTGTTCTAAAGAGCTGTCTCATCAGTAGTACAGTTCGAATTCCAGTAATCTTTAAGCATACTTACTCCTAAGCTCTTCTAAATATTAAAACTAAAACTCACTCAATCAATCAATCAAGTAATTTTAAGGATTCCTCAGTTAGTTATTCTTGATCCCTTATATAGTATATTAACTAAAATCATATTCAATTTTTCAATCTATCAATTTTCACCTAAATCTAGAGTCCTTTAGCTAGCTATGAGTTGATTGACTGATTGATTGAGAATTTGGTTAATATTTAAAAGAGTTCTAGAATAACTAACTGAGTGATTTTTGGTTTCGATTTATCAAATCAAACGTTTATGATATCAAACAACACTTAAAAAATAGCTATATTCAAGCATCAATCGTGTCTCCAATCAAATATTTAGAAATACAAATTGAAGTCATTTATATTGACTGAAAAACTTATTCAATCAATCAAGAAATTTTTTTTTTTTTTGATTGAAGGGCTTTGTAAAACAAACAAACATCATTTCCAATATTGAGTCATTCAAGCCTGTTGTGCATCCAACGAGCCTTCAATCAAGCAAATATAATTAGAAATTGAACCTAGAACTGATTTAAAACTCATTCAATCAAGCAGTTTTTTTTTTTTTAACTGAAACTGAACCAAGTCCAAGTATTAATAAAAAAAAGAAGAGGAACAAAAAAGAATCCATTTCAATCCCAATCATTTCGTTGCAATTGGCATAATTATTGCTCTGCTTGCCAACATCATCAATCAATGTCATCAATCAAGCGGCGCCTTTGCGCCCAGCGCTTTGATTGTTGTCGTTTTTCGATTTCACAGATTTTGCCTATTGCCGGCGATAGCCAATTGCCAGTTACTGTTGCTGCTACATTTTGCAGCATAAATCAAAAGCGGAAATTGACAGCAGGCGAATGCGACGCATTTGTATGCAACACGCTGATGAGATGACTTCATTAGCATCTGCTGCTGTTGCTGATGATGCTGAAGCAAGTTTTGATTGTTTGCATTGGGCCCGAACTGTAGCGGCCTGGCAAATCCAATCAAATGAGGGTCGAAAGAAATTGTGACTGCGTAACCAACTCCTCCTCCTCCCCCCTCTGAAGAGGGGGTAACAATTAGTGCGAATACTAATGAAAGGCGCTGAAAGTGCAAATGTAACTGTATGCACTTCATTAGCCACATCATGATGGACCGCCAACTCATAAATGCTATGCCAACCTAGTCGCAGTCACAGCTTAGATCCAATCAAAGACCCTAGCCCCCCTGCCCTTCTCGCTCCATTCCCATCTCATCGTCAACCGCAGCGTAGCTAATTAAGTTTCACTTCTTCATCTGTGTGTAGCTGGTAGCGAACCCAAGTTAATGTCTTATGCTTTATTGGCTGCATATATATTTATTTATATCTTAATTTCGTACACCCGTATTTATCATCATCGTTTCACCATTTCGATACTCTGTTTCGTGGTATATCATTGTCGTTTGTCGTTTAGTGATAATAAAGATTTATGCCAGACAGACAGCCGAGAGAGACCTACAAATTTAACCAAACAAGCAATGCAGAGCAACAGCCGCTGATGTTGTCCAGTTATTGGGCCAAAAATGTTTTTTGGTTCTCTTCTTTCTTTCCTTTTTCAGAAGACGAATGCATTTTTAATTAGCGTCGTTGCTGCTTCACAATTTTCTCAGAAAACTTCTCGAGTTTGTCTACACTCTTAATATGCATTTCAATCAGTTACTAGTGGAGCAAATAATCATGATGGTCTACATTTCAAATAGTGTAATTTGTAGAAGAATTCCTAAAGAGGAAATAAAAGAAAAAAAAAAAAACATTTTTTAATATTTTATTTTTGTAGGTAAATATATATAGAATAGAAGTTGAGACCGAGCATAATAATAATAAATAATCGATAAAATGTTCATGTGAGCAGACTTAATAATAATAGAATATAATTAAATTAAAGTTATCAATTCCTAATTAATCGTTAATATAGTTAAATGAGCATACATATATGGAAAAGAATAGAATTTAATTAAATTTGTCAATTCTCATTTGATCGATAATCTATTTAAATTAACATAAATAAAATATATTAAATTAATATATATATAAAAAATAATATAATTTAATTTTTTAATTAATGAAATGAATGAAAAATAAAACATGTATGAAACATAGCAGAATTTAATAAAAGTTATCGATTCCAATTTGATCAATAATATATTTAAATGAACATATATAAAATAGAAAATAATTAAATTTAACTTCTTAATTAATAAAAATATAAACATATAAGAAACATATGAAAAACAGCAAATAATTTAATTTAATTTTTTAATTAACTAATTATTTACTTTTATTTAAAAATATAAAACGTGCCATAATTTAATTGAATTGATCGATTGCGAATAAATAAATATATTAAATGAACAAACATGAAACAGAACTGAATTGAATTCTTTATTAAATTTATTTAATTATTTTATATGTAATAAATTTATCGATTCAAAAAATGTTGATTTATATACTCTATAAAATTAAAATAAAAAAAATAATAATAATAATTAAAAATATGTATAATATGAACGATTAAAACATAAAAATAAATAAATAAATAAAATAAACAGATATATACAAAAAAAAATTAAATACAAATAAATAAAAACATAATTTGTAATCTGATAAAATGCTTTCAATTTATCTACTATTCAACAAATTTTTTTAATGAATATATCTATGAAATTATATATTAATTCTATATATATGTTTATATAGATATATCATATAGTTGCAAAACTTATAATACACTCAGTTAGGGCATCCAAAAAATAAGAAATAACATTAAAAAAAAAAAAACTAATCAGTATCAGCTGGCGCCAAATTCAGATCCTTTCGCTCGCCTATGGCAGCAACTGTTCGCTTGTAAATTATGAGACACGCACAAGAGGAGAGACAGAGACAGAGAGAGAGAGAGAGAGAGAGAAAGAGAGTGAGCTGTAAGGGTGGTAGATGCTTGCATGCCTCATAAAACATTGTCCATAGCCATGCACATAATTTACCAGTAGCTGCACTCTGTCACTTGTAGCACAGTGTTGGAGCATCGCTGTCCAAAACTCAATTGAAAAAGTGAGATAAAAAAAAAAAAAAAAAATAGAGAAAATACAAAAATTTCCAGAATAGGGAAAATAAGTGTGCGTCAAACTCTTTAAGCGACAGCAATATATGTTCAAGGCCATTAACTTTTGACTGATAGAAAGATTTGTTTCACAATTTATAGCAGATATATTATGAGTGGGGTTATCAGAGTAATTCAGTTAAAATAAATTGAGTTTCCCTCTATCGTAAATATAATTGAAAATTTAATAAAGTTTTGAAAACTGAATAATTTAAATATTTGAATATTTCTTAAACGTAATATAGACGGGGGAAATTTTAAGAAATTAATACGTTGTGCATATGCTGAGAGCCACAAGTAATTTCTCTAAAGGGCTATAGTAGTTCCTAACATTGAGGGGGGGGCTCAAGGGTTTTTATAAAATGCAAATTCTGCAAAATAAAGTGATATGAAGATGCATTGAAGCTAACGAGTTCGTAAGAAATTCCTACAATCACACATAGTTATAGATATGGGATTAGAGTAAAGAAAACGTGGAACAAGGCCTGATGAAGATCTTCTTGAGGGAAATGGTGCGAGGTATGCGAAGCGCTCCCTTTAACAGAGACAGAGAATTCGAGCAAAAAAAAAAAAAACAGATCCTTGTGATTAAAGACATCGGCGGTAGACTCTGTGAGATGTCAGAAGTAAATATCAGAAGAAAGATAATATGACTTGATTCTTTAAATTGAGGGAATATGAAGGAGTAACTAAAAATGAAAGTGAGAGGATCTTTAAGTTTTCCAAGGAAAATGTCATAGGGAAAGGAGCTTCTTCTCGTGGAAATGAGGAAATGAGCAAATGATAATGGAATGGAATGGCTAATATTAAAAGGAGTTAAGTGAGATGTATAAAGGAAATGTATTTAAGGAAAGCAACTTGAGATCGAAGATTAAGGCAATATGATGAAGAAACTGACAATGGAATGGAATGTTTGATATCAAGGGGAGTTAAGTGAGCTGTTCAAAGGATAAATGCTATAAGGAACTCTAACTGCGAGCATAAGAATGAGAAACTGACCACGGAGCTGATAATCGATGGGAGTTATGTGAGCTGTACAAAGGACAACTATTCTATGGGCTCGATCAAAATAATTGAATAATAATGAGAAATAAGAATAACGAACTGCATGCATTTTAATTATGCTGTAGAGGAGACTTACCAATATATATATATATATGTATATATCTTGTATACTCATCTGATGCACAAATAATCTGAGAGTATTCTAACGAGTTGCCCAATGAAGTAAACTTGCATGCTCGCATTCCGTTCAACTGTCGACCATTATCTAAATGCATACTTGAAGTCAATCATAATTGTTTGCAATATAGTTTCAAATTTGTTTACTTATATAATATATAATGTTGACTATTTCTGTTGCTGACCTATCTCAGTGCCCAGTTTGCCATTCAATGATGCCTCAGTTCAGTTCCCTAATTAGCACAGTCGGTTATGTCCTTTGACTGAGTACAATAAAACCGCACTTGCAATTTATTTAGTTGTTGCACACACACACACACAATGAGTGTGGGTCATCCCTAGACTTCAGTCTGTGTCTATCTCTCTCTCTCTCTCTTTCTCTCTCTCTCTATCTAGCTGGCAGATACATATATAATTAATACGGCAGTAAAGTCTGCACGTGCAAGGCGAAGCATTCAATCAGTTGCCTTGGCTACCAGCACAGAAGGTTTATTAGTAGAGAGTATTTCTCTAGAGAGAGAGAGAGATATATATATATATATATATATTTATAGAGAAAGAGAGTGTCTGAGTCTGTACTGAGAGAGAAAAGGTTAGTGCAATTATTATTATTATTATTATTAGAGTCTCACTCACTTTTGCTATGTGCTTTTGACTATATGATTTTGTGCAGTGTATTGGCTTTCCCACTTTCGAGTGGGAAACTAGGCCCAATTCCTGTTGTCCTTTAAGAAACATATTAAAACGCGATTCGCATTGTTTGCTTGCAGCCAATTTAGAAATTGCAAACGGACACAGAAATGTTGCCTTTGTTGTTGTTGTTGCCTTTGTTGTTGTTGTTGTCACAATGCAGCACTGCAGTAGGCCGTAAATTTATGTTGCATTAATTTATTGCACTGTTTTGTTTGGTTTCATTTTGTTTTTGTTTTTTTTTGTTTTTTTTTGCTTTCGCTTTTCCATACCCATTGTGTAAGGTTAAATGGGTTATGATGTGCTTGCAATGGCCGTAAGCATTTTAGGCTTGTGTTTAGTTCAATATCTGTTGCAGGCCATGTCTATATGTCTATATGCAGTTAGATATTGCAATTCAACAAGTTGTTCACAGTTTTAGCATGAGAAGCAGGAGCAGGCATGCAGGAGCTGCAGCATGTTGGGTATATCGCAGTCAGGCACTTCTCATGCTCAATGCCAATATTGTGAAAATAAGGAATGAAGAAGTAGCAAATAGCAAGAAATAGTAGGAGTAGCGACAATAGGAATAGCAGCAATAGCAGCAACAGTAGTAACAGCAGCAATATCAACTGCAACCGCAGCAGCAACAGCAACATCAGCAACATCAGCAACAACAGTAGCAGTAACAGCAGCAACAACACCAACAGAAGCAGTAACAGCAACAGCAACAGCAAGAACAGCAGCAACAGCAGCAGCAGCAATATCAACAGCAACCGCAGCAGCAACAACAGCAGCAATAGCAACACCACCAACAGCAACAGCTGTAGTAGACACAGCAGCAGCAGCAATCACAGAAGAAACAGCAACAACAATACCAATAGCAGCAGCAACTGCAACAGCAATGGCAACGACACCAACAGCAACAACAGAAATATTAGCAGCAGCAGCAGCAACAGCAGCAACAACAGCAACAGGAGCAGCAGCAGCAACAGCAGCAACGTCAGCATGAACGACACCAACAGCAATAACATCAACAGCAGTAGCAATACCAACACCAACAACAGCAATATCAACAGCAAAAACTGCAACAGCAACAGCAACAGCAACAGCAACAGCAATAGCAACACCAATACTAATAGCAACAGCAACACCACTACCAACAGCAGCAACAACAACAGCATCAGGAGCAACAGCAGCAATAGCAGCAACAGTAGTAACAGCAGCAATATCAACTGCAACTGCAGAAGCAACAGCAACATCAGCAACAACAGTAGCAGTAACAGCAGCAACAACACCAACAGAAGCAGTAACAGCAACAGCAACAGCAAGAACAGCAGCAACAGCAGCATCAACAGCAGCAACAGCAGCAGCAACAGCAACAACAGCAACAACAGCAATATCAGCAGCAGCAACATCAACAGCAACAGCAGCAACAGCAGCAACAGCAGCAACAGCAGCAACAGCAACAGCAGCAACAACAGCAACATCAGCAACAGCAGCAACAGCAGCAGCAACAGCAATAGCCGCAACAGCAGCAATACCAATAACTATAGCTGCAACAACAGCAGCAACAACAGCAACAGTAACAGCAGCAACAGCAACAAAAGCAACAGCAACAACAGCAACCGCAGCAACACTAATAGCTGCAGCAACAGCAGCAGCAGCAACAACAGCACCATCAATACCAGCATCAGTAATACCAACACCAACAGCAACAGCAGCAACAGC
>JAWNPR010000061.1:23640000-23660000 GCA_035047405.1 Drosophila stalkeri
AAAGCCGTTCTTTGCAATTCTCATGCATTAAAGTAAGCTTTTGACGGTACTCTATATATGTATGTGTGTTTACCTATAAGTTATCTCAGTTTTAACACTTATTCAACTATGATTCTTGCTCTTCTTCTTTCTTTCTTCTATTTCTCATTAATTTAAATAAGTTTTGCAGGCAGATTTACCCAAGTATTAGCTCAGTTTCTACATTTATTGCATTAAACTTTTTTCTCTTTTACTATGTTTGCTTTTTCTTTGCGCTTTTATTTGCGATTCTCATGAATTGAAGTATGCTTTACTTTCAGACTTATCTATATTCATATTCAGCTTTTATTCTCACTGAACTTTTTATTATTATTATTATTATTATTATTATTATTATTATTATTATTATTATTATTATTATTATTATTATTATTATTATTATTATTATGATTATTAGTATTATTATTATTATTATTATTATTATTATTATTATTATTATTATTATTATTATTATTATTATTATTATTATTATTATTATTATTATTATTATTATTATTATTATTATTATTATTATTATTATTATTATTATTCTCTAAGATCTACTGTTGTTAACTAGACCTTTCTTTGCGATTCTCATGAATTGAAGTAAACTTTGCTGACAGCCTTCTATGTGAATTATCTTAGTTTTTACACTCATCTAAACACGCTTCTTCTTCGCCCTCTTTACCATGCTGTCTAGCATACAAAAGACTATCTTTAGGTTCGCTCTTCTTTGCGATTATCATAAATTGAAAGAAGCGTTGCAAACAGTTTTATACATATATTTTACATTAACTTAGCTTCTACACTTTTTGAACTACTCTTATTTTTGAACTATAAGAACTAATTAAATTCTTTGTTATTCAATCAGCCTTTCTTTGCGATTCTCAAGAATACAAATTTGTTGTGCTGCGTGTCTTCTGCATATAAATATTCTCTCAAATTCTATTCTCATTTAACTAAGCTACTCCATTTTCTTCTTCTAAGCGCAGCTGTCTTATATATATATATATATATATATATATATATATATATATATATTACTTTAGCTTCTACTCTCATTCAACTAAGCTTCTTCCTCTTCTACTCGCCATTCTCTTCAGCACAGCAGAAGCTGTGTGAGCCGCTGCAGTTAGATATAGGTGTTGAAATATTTGACATGCTCAAGGCATATATGCAAAATCGAATAGTCTACTCTGATCTTAGCAGCTAAAAGATTGCTCTTGATTGTGTGTGCATTGCGTATTTGCATTTCATGATTTACAAGAAGTGGAGCAAAGTGGAGTCGACGCGTCAAGTCAGTTGTTACTTTGCGTGCTGAATGCCCAAGGTCTGGCTGGCTGCTTATTAGAGTCGACCAAACACCAAATTGACAACAATAAAGACGCAGTTGCAGTTACCAGTTGGCAGTTGGTAGTTGGTAGTTGGTAGTTGGTAGTTGGAGCACCTGTGACGAGGATGGGCACGAAATAGTCGTTTGCATATGTGGACATGTTAATTTTCAATTGCTGCGCGCGATTGCCTGAATCCGTGGGCGCTGCTGAAAGATTGAGTTGCCGCCGTGTGGCAATTACCAAACAACAGCAAACAGCAACAGCAGCAACACTGCTGCAACAGCAACAACCGCCCTGCCACACGGTAGCAGAGCCACAATAACAACAATTTGCAAAAGTGGCTGGAATGCGTCGCGCGCTTGACTTAGCCATGGCCATTGACTTGGCAATTTCATTATAATGATAATGATAATGATAACGATAATGATAATGATGATGATAGCAATGCGACGCTGGCAATCGGGCAACCAATGGGCCTCCATTGCTGCTTCAAGCGATGCTTATCCGTTTTTAGAATATCAATTATAAGTCATTTACTTGGCCAGCACGTCCGCAATCGTAGCCCGATTCTCGTTCCACTCACCCAGTTTTCAGCTATGCTGTCCATCAATTTTGAGTGGCTCACCTTAACCATCACCAACCAACCAACCACCCACCGATCACCTCTCGCAGCTCAGCTGCGTGTCAAGAGTGTGAAACTGTAAAAGTACTTTTTAATTTAAGCTCATTTTAATTGTGAGAACTTTATTCCATTTGTTTTTCGTTTCTTTTTTTTTTTTGCCTCCCCAGTTGAAGAAAACTTTCGACCTGCCCGAAAAATCTAAATCACATTTAATTTTCAACTTGATTCATCTCACTCCTCGGCTACTTCACAATTACTGAGCGTCATTTAGTCAGAATTGTGTGCTTCCAATTAGTTGCTTAGTTTTGTTATTTTAATGGCCAGCTTTGTTGCTACGCTGCCCAGCTAATGGAATACGATGAGAAACTTGTCCAAAAGTGCCACAGACGAGAGCCCAGAATATGTTTAGCTCGAATTATGTGGAAGCCAATCGATTATATAGCTTGAAAGGCATAAGGAAATGAAAATGGAGATGTAGTGTACATATGTGATGAGAGAGAGAGAGAGAGAGAGAGAGAGAGGGAGAGAGAGGGAGAGAGAGAGTGAAAGCATATATCATATATCAACGATTTTTCAGAATTTAAGACTTACATCATCTAGTCTAGTATTTGATATGATATTAATATATATCCGTCTATCCGATCTATCATGCCTAGTTAGAGACTTCTTAAAATATATGTATATGTCTCTAACTAGGCATAGATAGATCAGATAGACATACAATAGACTCTCGGTTAAGAAACGAATTTTTTAAAGTTTCGCTTAACGAACAATGTTTCACATAACAAACCAATACAAAAATTTGAAAACATTTATATAAATAGGGAAAATACATTATAGTGTTGTCCATTGATCATTTTAGCACTTTTTGGCCTACAATTTAGGTGCAAAATTCAGATTTTTAACGAATTGTGTTAGTTAACTAAGGGTCCACTATATAATATTTCAATGAGTCAGTCTATCATGTCTCCTTCTGCTTATATACCCAATAAAAAACCACATACTTCTGAGTTTTCATTTTCTATTGACTTAAAATATTTAAATTAAACAAAAAATAAAGATTTATTAAATGTTTCATTTGTCTGCTGCTTTAAAATGATGCAAGAAATGTATGAAATGTGCAAATAGAGTAGAATATTCAATAGAACAAGAAATTGTCATAAAACGAAAAATCAGTTTGAGAAGTTACGCTGCTTTCTATTTTATTGTTATTATTAACATTATTATTATTATTTTAATTATTATTATTATTATTATTATTATTATTATTATTATTATTATTATTATTATTATCATTATTATTATTATTATTATTATTATTATTATAATTATTATTATTATTATTATTATTATTATTATTATTATTATTATTATTTTTTTCGTATACTTATTTTTTATTTTTATCACATTTATTTTGAAGATTTTAGTTTTTGAAAACTCGCTTCTATAGAATCTGCTGGCAATGGAGTCATTATGTCACATTATGTATATATAAAATTTATTAATTTATTTATATTTAATCAATTGATTAATTAATTAATGTATTATATATATATATATATATATATATATATATATATATATATATATATATATATATATATATATATATTTTTTTTTTTTTTTTTATATATATATTTCCCTACTTCTAATGCCTTTTATTCTAAACATCAAGAGTAAATTCGTTTCACATCTTACATAATGGAATCGCATAAGTTAGCTCCACTTTTCTGCCAATATATGTATTTTCCTTATCAAATATGTATGATTTATAATCTTTTTTTTAATATTTTATATTATTATTATTAATATTAATATTATTAAATATATTAATATAAATATAATATTAATAAATATATTATATATTATTATATATATATTTTATATTTTATATTAATTAATATGTAGGCACATTTTATGTTAGTTTATATTTCATTTAATATTAATACAATTATATAGTTTGCAGACATCTTGATAAATAATTTTCCATTCTAACATTCATATAATTTTTTTAAGAAATTTAATTGAAAAAATTAATGTCATCTCGCTTCTCAGCAAATCCCAAGTTTTTTTCTATTTCTACTAAATCTTTTACTAAAACTTGTAGAATTAAATATATTTTAATAGAAAATTTTTGGTTTTCAATCTGTAGCGTAAACGTAATTTTTTCTTTTATCACTACATCGATAGCTAAACAGTTTAGAGCAGGTGCCACACCTGGTGAAGTCATGGCTGGCCAGGGGCTTTTTTGGTTAACGTGGCCCTAAGTGAATGTTGTGAATGTGGCTGCTGTTTTTATGATGGCCATTAATTGAGTTTTTATCGGTTGCGGATTATGTTCGATACTCGGAGACTCGGTTTCCTGTTGGGCTATCCCAAGGGATTTGGCAATGCGGCGCCTGCCGCTAACTTGGCCAACTCTTGGACTGCAGCGTTTAATTGATGCGCCAGTTAATTAATTGTAACAAGTCTTGCACAGTACAAAACACCGCAAATGATACGAGCCATTTATGGCAGCTGGCAGTTCCAAGCAGCTGGATTGGGGGACGAGAAAAATCGACCTCATAAGCAGAGGCAGCTACGTTAACTGCCTGCCATAGCCACAGAAAAAAAAAAAACGACAGCAAAAACGAAAATGAAAACGGCAAAAAAAAAAAAAAAGCGAATCAAAGAAGAGGCACACAAAAACCAAATCATTGAAGACGACTCTCAGTCGCCTCAGAGTCAGACTGAATGCGAGATCCAGCCGCAGATCTTGCATCAGTTGGAGTGGGGCAACTTCAGGCTGGAGCTGCATCCAAACTGAACCCTGGACCCTGGCCCAGCCACTGCAGCTGAGCAGCTTCAACTGCGTTACACGAAACGGCGTGTTGATGCCAGTTGAATGAGCAAACATAAAACGAGCCAGAGAACAAACTGCGCTAAGAAATTATATGTCAACGAATACCAAATGCGCTTGCTTACAGTAAATAATATATATATAATAATAATAATAAATAAATAATAAAATAAATAAAAGTGAAACGACTTAACTAGAAATTTATTAGACTCTATTGAGCTGAATACATATTTTGAATACTTTTTAATAATTAAAAATATCAATTTAAATAATTTATACATTTTGATGATTAAAAATAAAAATAAATATAATATTCTTTTTTGTTATATGTAAAAAAAAAAAATAAAATATATATATCTCGCATATATATATATATATATATATATATATAGATTTTTAAATAAAATAAATAATAAATAAATAAAAAAAATATAAAAATATATTTATAAGTATATTAAATATCTTATTATTATTTTCTTTTTGTGAATTGACTTAGCATTCAAAAGTGATTAAAAAATTATTTGTAAAAACATAAAGTAAATAATAATTAAATACAAAAAAATCGAAAAACGTATATTTAATAATAAATGCAAATGTAGCAACATAAAAAAATTTATTCGAAGTTTTTAAAATTTTATGTATTAAAATGTTTTTTTTTTTAATTTAATTTATTATTTTTTTTTGTTTTGTTATTTTTACATGACATTTTTTAAACATTTATAAAATAATAAATTGTAAAATAAAAGCACATTTATAATTTTTGTAAACACAAATATACATATAAAAATTTATTTTAATTTAATTTAATTTTATTCATTTATTATAACAAAAAAATTTTATTTAAAAAAAAATTTTTTTTATTTATAAGTATTAATTAAACTTTTTTTTTGTATTTATCCATTTGATTAAATTTTTAATTTTTAAAAATATTTGCAAAACTTTGTTTCTTTCCATTTACAAATATATACTCATATACTTAAATCTATTTAATATTGATATTTTTTATGTCAGTCATTGAGTGCAAGTCGAATGTGAGGCATATTTACAAAGTTCATTAAAAAGCCAATGGACTCAGCGCTAGCAGCATAGATTATAGAAAACAACTTGCGAAGAACACAATAAGAAGAACAAAATAAATCGAAAGACTTAAGGCACAAACTTGAGCTAGCATAAGTGCAAGAGCTAGCGCGCGAGTAAGTGTGAGTGTGAGTGAGTGTGAGTGTGTCTGTGTGTGTGTGTGTGTATAGCTGAGAGTGAGTATTTAGGCCCGGTTTAGAATCGGCGCTCGTTGCCCGACAGACATTCCGATGCAGCAGGTGTTTAGCATAAGTAATTGATATTCTACACACAATCACTGAGGCAGCAACGGCAGCAGCAGTTGCAGCTTGACGTGGCATGAAAAGCGTACGCAGCAACAACAGCAACAGCAGCAGCAGCAGCAGCAGCAGCAACAGCAAATTAAATGAAGCAACTTGAAATTGCAAAAGCAAACTCCGAGTCGATTTGGCCAGCAAATGAAGATGAAGATGAAGATGAAGATGATGATGATGCTGCTGCTGCTGCTGTGGCTGATGATGATGATGATGAAGCTAAAGATGGAGCTGCAACTCTTGTTGTCTATGGGACGAACGTGAAATTAGCTTCAGCTTCATGAGCTAGAAATCATTTCAAATTAAATGACCAGCCAACGCCTCAAAACTTTAACCGCAAATGCTGAAGGTCTTTGGCTAACCACAGACAGCAACGGCAACAGCAACAACAGCAACGGCAGCAATAACAACTAAAACAACAATCATTAAACAACAAATGGCAAATAGTTAAAGCAACATCATTATTTATTATTATTAATATGAATTTACATAAGCGCTGAAAATGCGAGCAAAACTTCACACAAATCAGAAGCTTATTGATATCATTTAGCTGTTCCATTATTATTATTATTCAGCGATTTGTTGCTAAACCAAAATGAAATCAAATCAAATCAAAAATCTCAGACAGACAAATAACAACAACAATAAATAGTTGACTGGCGTCAGTTGGTTTGATTTTGCATTTGAAGTGCGCGACGCTCAACGGCGACACTCGACTCCAATCGTGCGCCCATAAGTTTTACATGTAATTTATGTTAATTTTTTTCACTTTAGTTTAACATAAAAATCGAAAACGCCTAAACAAATGCCAGACAGTCGCGACACGTTGCTATATAGATAGATATGCCCCAGCCATGCAATGTATCTTAACAAATCGTACATGGGTGTGGGCAACATTTTTAGTAAGGGGGTATAAGGGTGTAAAGGGGCGTAATATACAATATATTATATTATATATATTTTATATTATATATATTTTAATATTATGTCTCTTTGTACTAGATATGAGAATCAAGTATATATATTATATATATTATATAGTAATAGAGGTAAACCTCTTCAAGCTGACTAGCAAAACTCTTCGTATAATACTTTTTCTTAATTAATAATAATAATAACTAATAATTAAATAATATTTGTAAGCATACATATAAACCTAGTATATAATGCTGATATATATGTCACAGATTTGATAGTTTCTATATCTTTTGTTATGACTTGCCGTGCTATACAACGAATTCCCTGCTTTGTTGCTCTCTGATTTTCTTAAAGTCGAACCTCTTGAAGTTTCTCAACAATATCTTCAAATCATCACATAGATCTGCCAACTCGATCTCTCTCAGCAATACCAGGCACTACTATTCGTGTCACTCTCGTGAAATACCAATTTGAGTTTATCAGGAAGCGTATTGTCAACTTGGGTAACACTTTCGATACCTACTCTAACAATATCACGACATGTTATATATCGAATGTATACATATGTCTAACTGTAGAGAGAGAGAGAGAGACTTGTCGAAAAGTTAGACTGAGAGGCATTGAAGTAGATCAGCTTCAAAACATCTTCTAGCCTAATAAATATCTTTGCAAATCTATATGATTATTCAGTTCTTATTTTTCTAAATATCTCCATATAACTGGGTTGCTAAGAAATTAATTTCCTTCAATTATATCTTTTATTTGCTGAGCTGAGAATGAAGTCTCTAGCTCCTATAGTTTCAGAGATCGACGCGTTTATACATACGATCGGACGGACAGACGGACGGACGGATACGGCTATATTAACTCAGTTTGTCGCCCTGATCACTAATATATATGCTTTATGAGCTCTGCCACGCCTTCTTCTGCTTATTACATACCTTTAATAAAACCATTATAGCCTGATTTCTCATTTTCAGTGTATTAAAAAGTATGATCTATGATTGATATGCTTGACATATAGACTAAGCTTCACTTAACTTACTATTTATACAGAAATTTATCTCTGTTTTTTTTTTTGTCTTTTTTTTTACACTCTGCTCTTTCAATATCTTTACTAATTCTAAATCTGGTTTCAGTTAAAACCCCCTTTGATTACGCCACTGGCTAAAACTGACGCTTCAAACATCGCTTGCCAAATGAAAAATTATATAGCCGCAGCCAGGTTGAAAAACAAGAAAATCCAACGCCCACCTAACAAACGGCTCAACCCGTTTCAAATTAAAGCGAACTATATACATGTATGAATATATATGTGCATATATCTATATATATTGATATATGATATATATATATACTATATATATATATATATATCTATATACATGCCTGACTTTGTCTTGGGTCAGTTGAGCGATTTGGCATTGACTTGGCGCGCAATTAATGCAAAAGGTCAGTTCGCAGTCGCTGAGTTGGCCGGCAACTGTGGCAACTCTGACACAGCTGACATGTGGCAACTCTGGCAGAGAGAGAGAGAGTGAGAGAGGGGGAAAACCTGTAAAGTCGACGCCTGCGGCCAGTTGAATGTGCGCCCCTCGTGGCTGTCATTTTAAACGCTTATAAATTTTATTATTGTTTTGTTTAGATTTTACTTTTTGCTCATTTTTTATTTCGATTCAATTTATTTTATTTTATTTTATTTTATATTTGTATATTTATGTGTGAGTGTGACAAGGCGAGCATTTAATTATAACGTTAGCCTAAGCTTGCAAATCGCTGTAATTGGCATGGCCAGACCTTACATTGGGCCATTAATAAGCGCGTCTAAGCCGAACCGGACCGTGGCCCGGTTTGGGTCGTGTCCCTGCTGCTGTTGGCCATTGTGCTGGCCATTTATTAGAGCCAAGTGCACAATTTCTCTTACTCGACTTTGATTGTTCAATTCGAGCTCGAACTCGTCTTCCTCACTCCCGCTCTCTCCATCTCTCTCGCTCTCTCTCGCTCGCTCTCTCTCTCTGCGTATCTGTCTGCCTGCCTCATCATTAGGCTCGAGTGCGTCCCTGATCCATGTGTGACCTTTTCCTGTTTTGATTACCGTATTCGGTTGTTGTCCCTTTTCACTTTTTTTTCTTTTCCTTCTTCTCTACCTCTCATTTCATTTTTTTTTCTTTTCCTTTCTCTGTCCATCTGAATTGCATGAATCACAATTTAAAATGATTCGCATTCGCTGTTAAGTAGTTGGCATTCGAACGAAACGCACAGTCGAAATTTCCGTTGAACCTTTTTTGCTGTTGTACCCTGTACCCTGTAAAGCAATGAATGGGCATGCACGACTTGTAAAATTAAGTGCAAGAAAATAGATTTATATTTATCAATATTTTCTATTCAATTTTTAATATTATTATTTATTATTATTATTTTTTTTTTTAATTTTTAAAATTTTTTTTTATCAAGCTTTCATTTCATATAGGATATCCTGGCAGTCAGCCTCTGTCACTCTGCTCAGCTCGTTTGCCTTGACTTCCAACTTCGATGACTCAACAGAATCGTAGCTTCTTCATTTTTCGGGCATTTTCATTAGGCGTCCGCGATGATGGCAATCAGTTTGCAGGCTCTGGGTCATTCAGCCGCAACAGGATAAGGGCCACACGGTCTTCCGTGCCGTTTCGTGCCATATCCGTGCCGTTCTGTGCCGTTCTGTGCCATTCCCTTTCGTGCCATGGCCGTTTTCCTATCCATTCTTAACCGTATTTCAATGATATGCCCCTTATAATGTTATTCCTCTTTGTTGTTGCTGTTGTTGTCGTATGGCTCACTTAGTGCCCGGCTGTCGGACGTGTTCCTGATCTTTTGACAGGGTCAGACCAGCTGAGTTCTGCATTGTGTGTGTGTCTGAGTGTGTGTGTGTGTGTGTATATATAGCACACACGCTCTCATCCTGAGAAATAGCATAGCGTCATCTTGACTTTCTATACTCCTTACAGAAGTGCAAAGAGAGTATATTAGTTTTGGTATTTTTCTTCAGTTCTTCAAGAGTGCACTAGTGGGCAGTGCTCGACTAGGAAACGTCATTAAATCATTCTATATTTCTTTAATACATGTCAGGCAGACATATGGATTAGGAACTATATCGACTCAGCTACTTTTTGGTCTCTGTCGCGCCGCCTCCCTCTGCACTAGCATAATGTCATTCGACACTGAGTTCTCATTTTCAATGGGTTCAGCGCAACAAAATGATATATGTATGTAAATACGCCTCTTGAAGGCATACATACGCGTTATATGTCTGAAATACGCAGAGCTATCAGGATTAGCTAGACTAGAACCATATGATGCCTTACAAACTGCATGATAGATGCAGATTTTATTAGTTTATTTTCGAGATTGTTTGGTTATAATTCTTAAGATAATCAATATAATTTATAGCTATTTAATTTATATATTTATTATATAATTATATTTATTATTATTATTTATATATTTTATAATTTATATGAATTATGCAAATAATTCTTTTTGTAAAATGAATTTAGTTAATTAATAAAAATTTACCAATGCGCATATTTTTTTTATTAATTTTTTTTTATTTTTTTATTATCTCAGTATGCTGCAAAAGTGGACCAAACTCGGCTCAACAAAAATTATTAACAATATGTAACCTTATAAAACAAAACCATTATACCCTGATTTTTCATTTTCAATAGTTTCAGGGTATAAGAATAATGAATACCAAGTTTTAAATATAATGTATTTTTCAGTAAAACTCAGAATTAGTTTGTTATATAAGTTTTTTTTTTACAAATTTGAATAGTTGTATTAAATAATATACCTCTCTATAAAGGTAATTTTTCGATATATAACTTACCATTTACACTTTTCTTATATTTTGATTAATTTTGATTTATTGACTAATTTTTTTTTTGTTTAATGAAAGCATTTTTTGAGAAGCTATTTAAATTTAAAAATACTATTAATATAAATAGTATTTTTTATATTTATATTTATTTATTTATTTATATATTTATATATATACTTATTTATTCATTTATTTATTTATAATTTTATTTATTTATTTTTTTTATTTATTTATTTATTTTTTATTTATTTTTTTATTTATTTATTTATTTACTTATCTTTTTTTTTTTTTTTTTTTTTTTTTTTTTTTGTTTAATGAACGCATATTTTGAGAAGCTATTTAAATGTAAAAAAAAAATACTATTTATATAACTTTTTATATGCTAAAAAATAGTTTTTAATTAAATTGAGTTTAAACTGTTTATTAGCAAATATTTCGCATGCTCGTAAAATCGTTTTAGTTTGTATTTAATGCTACGAAACTATTTATATACACGCATACGTCCACATATATACATATATATATATATATATATATATATACAGCTGCAATTTCGTTCGCTTATGCTTAATACATATGTATATACATGCTGACACACATCTGTATATATATATATATATATTTATAATATATATTTCATTCAGTTTTATGCATTCCATTTGGCCCTTTTTGCCCTTCCTGCCCTTTTGTATTCCTGCATTGATCCGCGTGCCATTAATATCTGACGCTGGCTTATGGATTTCAACTGTACACAGCACCGTCGTATATTAGTTAACGTTTAATGCCCCTCGTCGAGCGGCTGCCAACTAAATCGAATGAAACGCATAAAATTGGTAACGTTTTGCCACAGTTTTGGCATTTGGCATCGTGGCGAGGGCCACCCCACAGCCGAAATGTTGCTACATTTATGTATGTGTTTGGCCAATCAATTAGGATATTAGAGGCATGTTCGCATTCTAAACTGACAATGGCAGCGGGTTGTCTGGGTCATTCTGTTCTGTTTGTTCATTTCATTTACAACGGACCCAGCACCCACCCTTCAGTCAATCTAGGCAACGATGTGTTTCAAATTCCATTTTCTATGCCGCATGCCGCATAGAGGTGTTGCGGCCACAAATACTAGGAACTTGCCACGTTCGCTTCCTCTCATCCCCTCGACCCCTGTGGATTGAGTGACATATTTAGTTTGACTTTTGCTGGACATTTGCGGCCTTTGTTACTGAATTTGTCTCACTTGCTTTCACATTTTCTATTTTCTCTCATTCTCTCTGAGCCAAAAAAATTGATATGCTAAGTAGCTCTCTCTCTCTCTCTCTCTCTCTCTGTGTCTGTCTCTCCATATCTCAGTCTCCTGTATAAATTAGCTACCCGAGTTACTGAAGCTATTCCACCTATCCGCTATCCGTTGCATTCCGCATTTCATTTCTAGTCCAATTATCACGGCTTTTAATCAAGTGACAGGCGCTCGACTAATTTCCAAATGAAGGCCCAAAAAAAAAAAAAAAAAAAAAAAAGAAGGAAATCGCATTTCCGCTCCTTTTCATCGATTGGACATTGCAAGACGAAGACGAAGAAGAAGAAGAAGAAGAGACAGTATAATGAATACACTGAAAAAGGAATCAACGAATGCTTCTTTGTTTTGTTTTTAGTGCTGCAAGCTGTGCTTGGGGGCGTGGCTGCTTTTGGGGCAGGGCAACGACGTCGACGTTGACAAACCGCAGCGACAAAGCCGAAAGGCAGCGACAGCAATGAAAATGCGTAGGTAATAAATAAAAATTGTTTTTAAACAACTTAATCGAATTTGTGTTTTCCGATTGACTTGCCCCGTTTTCATAGCCACAAAGATACGTATGCAGAACATTACCGAGGGTGGGCAGATAAGTATTATAATTGCAAATTTGTTGAGAGATGTTTGATTATATATATATATATGAAAATATAATAATACATATAAAACATATAATAAAATATAAAAATAATTAAAAATAAATATTTTTTTTTATTTATATATTATATATTACATATTTATTTTTTTTGTATATATATTTATATATCAAAAAGATATGATTGATAATATATATTTTTAGAATATATATGACAATTTAGGAATACATATTAAAAATATAAAAAAATATATACAAAATTTTTAATATATTTTTTACATATATATTCCTTTTTTTTTGTGAATATCAAAATGTACAAAAAAATATAAAAATATTATATAAATAATTAATTTTTTATAGATTATATATTTTATTTTTTTTATTCATTTTTATTGTCAATTAAATTTTTACTAAACTCAGACCAATTTTTCTATTAAATATTTTTTTGTTGCTACATTTTTTTTTTTTAATATTATACAAAATTATGTTATTTAAAAAATGATAAACATAACAAAATAAAAAAAAAAACACATTTAGAATGGAATTTTTATATAAACAAATTTATAGCAAACAAAAATTATAAATAGAAACAAAACAATATAAATAGAATAAATATAATTTTTTCATATATATATATTTCTTTTTATATATTTAAAAATTGTTTATTCCATATATTTGAAATATTTTTGTTATATATATTTTTTTTTTTTAATTTTATCAGTTTCCCAAGTCTTTATAATACATTTCTTTTCTAATAAACTTTCAAGGCCACCCTCGCTAAATGTGAGCTATCTCATAGTCTGGCGTTTTTATGCGTTTGCCTTTTGGCCTTTGACTTTGACATAAAAAAAAAAGAACTCGAAGAGCCGCCACCTTTTATATTATTTTTTTTTTTTTGGTGCTGCAGCCTCAATCTCAGGAGCTGAGTGTGTGTGTGGGGGAGGGGGGGGGCGTAGGGGCGACCGGTGGCGCATGTACTTCTAGGGGCTGCCCCAAATGCGTTTCTGTTGTTGTTACAACAATTTTTATGACGCAAGTGCTCGTAAAACGGCGTTGCTCTTGTTCTCCTTGTCGTTGCGTTGTTTGTGGTTGTTCGCGCTCTTGTTGTTGTTGTTGTTGTTGTTGTTGTTGGTGAAGAAGGAAAGCAGCCTCGTTCGCTGTCATTTGTCGCCTGACTGTTGTCGCCTGCCATTGTCCTTGTGTCTTGTGGCCACCAAAATTGTGTGTATATTCGGTTTTAACACATTTCGGTCTAATGGAGTGCCATCCAGCCACCCACACATATAGAGCTCAAGCCAGCGCCCACATGCCACGAAATGCTTTGCATTTCCAATTGAGATTTCTGTTAAAGAGAGAGAGAGAGAGAGTGAGTATGGGAGAGTGAGTGAGAGAGTCTGTCAAGGTTTGTCTTCGCACTGGACAAACCTGGCAAAACTTTTGCTGACCACCAAATGACTGACCAAGTGAAAGTTGAACCGCAACACAACATGACAACAACAACAACAACAACAACAACAATTAACAGGCATAACAATCTAAGCGCCAAGATTACACATGTTGCTTGTTGCTGTTGTTCGCTTCTTTACAGCCTAGTATTTAAAATATGTTCAACATGAGCATAGGAAAAACTCAAAAGAAACGTTTAACCAATTGGCAAGCCGAAGTTAGAAATACCCTAAAAATTGTTGAATGATATACATCTAGTCATAATGATAGATATATAATGACTAGTAATGGAACATTCGAAATCTAGAAGAATGAAAATTGTCTAGAATATGATTATGAATATAATTGGAATATCTCTATAGAGTCTACAAAGCAATTTTACTATATCTTCTATACTATATCATATCAAACATGTACAATAAACATATATACATATATATGTACTATATAAATAAATATATGATTTATCTGACATGTACTATATACATAGATATGTGATCAGTATACAAGGATATCTATAAAGCAGATTATAATTACGTAACCAAATTTATATAACTATATCCTAATTGGGATTTATATAATATATTATTATATTTTAATATTAATTTAGACTATATGTAATATATGTAAATGATTCCGAACTTGCATGCCAAAGACGTTCTACTCTAATCAAGGCCTGTATAGTATATACCCTATATATAATGTCTATATATTTAACTCAAGTTTCACGCTATAATCAAGTCTATATAGAGCCTATATACTTATAAGATCTCATACTAAAGTCGTCTTACTCTAATCATATATCATTCATATCAAAGTTTTCATATTCTAATCAAGTCTCTAATCATATATCATATCATATATATAATACCAATTTAACCCAGATTGCATTTCAAAGTTTTCATATTCTAATCAAGTCTATTTAGAACTTATGGACTTATAAAATTAATTTAACTCAAGTCTCAGACCAAAGTTGTCTTACTCTAATGAAAATCCTATATATAATTACAATTTAACCCAACTTTAATTTCCTAGTCTTCAGACTCTCTGAGCAGAGTATCGAAATATTCATTTGACCAGCTCATGGAATGCGCGCAATGTTAATATATTTTCCATTTAAAATTGTTTTTTTTTTTTTTTTTTTGTTTTACAAGCCACAAAGTGCGCACATAACTCACATATCTAAGCATTAACAAGGGCAGAAGACATATCTAATTGATTGTTGGCGATCGCAAATGGATGTTAACTAATTCGAAAGGCGATCAACAAGATTTCATGTCGAAACAAAATTGAACAACGCAAAAATCTTGTCTTCGGTTTTCAAGAGCAACTGAACGCTCTCATGTAAAAGTGAAGCTGGGACAAGATCTTGAGTGTGGAGCAAGCTGAATGAAACACAAAAATCTTCTATTACGGGGGCAGCAGAGTGTGCGGAAGTAAAAATTTATAGAGTTGAATAGCTACAAGAATAAATATGTAAATTAGATTACAAGTATGTATGGATTTAGTAAGTGTGATCTATTGAATAGTTGAAAATTTCAGATTCTACATTACAATAAACGCATGTGTATGAAGGGGCCTTGGTTGATCAACATGTCTAAAGTGTTCTAAGATAATATATATTTCAAATAAAATATTAACAATTGAGTGCATATTTATTTTGTTAACATGTATCAAAGGAGGCGTGGCAGACATCATAGGTGTTGTATTCTGTTATGTTATGCAAAATTACAAATTATATGAAATAAACTTAAATAGTATATATGGTATATATAGTATAGTATAGTGTATATAGTATTACAGGTAGAGCTATTAACATGAAACTAATGCCGTTACTATTGCTGCTCAAGAGATCATTATCTATAGCTGATCAGTGATCAGAAGCTACAGTTGAGCTATAGATTGGCTATAGGCTATAGATCATGCAACATATTCAAGCTAGAGATTCGAAATTTCGGCTAATGATATGATCCATATGTCTTAAGTTTTTATATTAGGAGATCGTTGCATATAATCTTAAAGTTTTCGAGCTAGATGTTAGAGAGAGAGAGAGAGAGAGAGAGAGATAGAGAAAGAGAAAGATAGATGGATAGAGAGAAATAAAGAACGAGAGAAAGAAAAAGAGAGTGAGAGAGAGAGAGAGAGACATAAATAGATATAATGAAAGATAGAGACAGAAAGAGATAGATAGAATGAGAGATAGAGAGAGAGAGAGATATTGATAGAGAGAGAGAGAGAGATGGAGACGGACAGAGATGACGATAGATAAAGAGAGATAGAGAGATAGATAGATAGAGAGAGAGAAAGCGAGAGAGAGTGAGAGAGAGAACAAGAGATAGAGACAGAGAATTATAGATAGAATGAGAGATAGAAAGCCAGACAGGGAGAGATAGATAGAGAAAGATAGAAAGGATGAGAGATAGAGAGCGAGAGAAATATAGAATGAAAGCGAGAGAGAGAGAGAGATTTAAGCAATCTCAATTATTTCACTTATTCCTCAGTCAATAAACTTAATCTTTGGCTAAACAAATTTCATCTAGTTGGGACTACAGATCTTTCAATCAGCTTTTCAAATTTCTGGATATGCACTATAATGAATGAGCTTGTTATATATGATATGCAATGATTGTAATTGAAAGTCTTACAAATTCAATTCACAACTTCTGATATATGTATGCACATGAATGTACATGCATGTATAACTATCTAACTTGCCTTGAGATAGAGCTGGCATATGCGGCAGCTGAATGCAAAGAGGAATAAGGCACATGCAATATGAATGCGCATGCGTCGACGACGTCAAAGGCTCTTGTTGGAGTTGAAGCTGAGAGCCTGAATTTGGCGTCGGTGTTGGAGTCAGGTAGACACAGGTAGGCCAGGCCAGTCATGAATGAAGCAGCTTGTGCGATGTCTTCATTGTAACGGCAACAACAACAACAACAACAACAACAACACGACGTGTGGGCAGTTGGCTGCCGTTTTTCGCGCACCAAAAACAGAAAAAAAAGTAAAGGAAGAAAAGTAAGAAAGACACAGGTAGAAAAAAAAATACAAAAAAAAAAAAAAGTTCAACTGGAAGCGAACTTTGCGCACGCGCACGACATGCGAATGGCGCGCGCATAAGCAGGACAGCAATGAGACAGAGAGAGGGAGAGACAGAGAGAGGCAGGCAGAGAGAGCTGAGTTGAGTTGAGTGTGTGTGTGAAGGAGTGACGTAAATTTCGCTACTGTGTAAAGTTTAGAGTGAGTGAATGAAAGAGAGTGAAAGAGAGAGATAGAGCGTGGGAGAGAGAGTGAGAGAGAGCGCATGTGTGGGTGCGACTGCTGATTAGTGTTGTGGCTAAACTTTGAACCGACTGCATTGCTCTTGTTGCTCTTCTTGCTGCATAATTATCGAAGAGACACCTTCCGCTGTGAGCCTTCGCTGTCGCCGTCGCTGTCGCCGTCGCTGTCGCTGTCGCTAGCTCTGCCGCTACCTCTGCCGCTGTCATTGACTTTGTCTTTGAGCTGGGGTTCGATGCAACCTGTAAACGATACAAATCACACACAAAGCAAACCACAAGGCTGGGGTTGTCTGCTGCTGCTTCTTATTCTTGTTTCTTGTACTTCTTTTTTCTTTTTTTTGCTGTTGCTGTTGCATGTTGATGGCTGATGTTGATGTTGTCGCTGGCAAGTTTTGCGGCAACAAATTGAAGCACCGCAGCAACTTCTCGCATGCATTTGTATGGCTTGCAGCAAAAATGCGCCCCTATCGGTCCAGTTTGTGGTTCATATACAATATATATATATATAAATATATGTATGTATGTATGTATGTATGTGTGTCCGTTGTAGTTATAGTTACTGCCAAAAACCAGTTATGCAACCCCCCCACCTCCCCTAGTCACACCATGCCCCATTGCCGTCATTCAGCTCTCAAGCATATCTCCCGCAAGACCCCGTCCTGTTGCTTTCATATATATGAAAAGTGATTTCTTTGCATAAAACGCGCTGCCCAACGCAACACTGAGCGAAAAGGGTGCAAACAATGAAGTTTATGATTATTTTTTTATATTTATTTTTCATTTAGAATAGTTGAGTCTTTATTTCAATTTCACTTTTCAATTAAATCAACTACATTTGTTTTTTAATTTAAATTTTGTATTTTATTTATTTATTATTATTTTTTTCTCATGCAAAATCATTCTAAATCATATAATAATAAATTCTATGTTTCAATTTTTTCATTTCTCAATTCAATTTTCAATTTTTACCTAAAGTTTTTTTTTTTTATTTTTAATTTAAATTTTATTTATTTATTTTTATTACTATTTTTTTTTTGTTCTCATGCAAATTCATATTTTTAAAATATTTTGTTATTTAATTCAATGAGATTTCCTTAAATTATTATTTTTGTTTTTTTATTTTTTAGTAAGACATTTTGTTGCACAAATTTTCACTATAAAGATAGTCTTAACAAATTAACATATTTTCCATGAATTACTGTTAAATTAATTTGTAGGTTATTTGTTGTAAATAGTCGTCCATCGAATTTAAATCATGTTTATTATTTATTAAAATTAAAGCTCATAAAATTTATTTAAGTTTTTTAAATTAATATATTGAAATGTATTAATAAAAATTTAAATAAATTTAATGACATTTTTTAATAAAGAATAAATTCATTTATGTATTTAATTACATTACAAATTATAATAATTAGTTTCTTGATTTTGTATGTAATTAAATATATATCTTAATCAATCAATTTATTGTATTTTAAAATGTCAATAAACTATTTTTTTAAAATTCTTTTTAATATATTAGTTTTATATGAATTCAATATTATTCAATTATTAATTTTAGTTTTTATTTATTTATTATTTATTATATTTATTTATTTTTGTTGGTATATAATATTAATGTTGTTTTCCATATATTTTATTATTCATCATCATCAGCTATACGAATACTTTATATAAATAATATAATATAATAAATATAAATAATACAATTTTTAAATAAAATTGATCTTTTGTTTTATAAATGATATCTATGATAGATTTTTATTATTATTATTATTATTTATTTTTTTATTATTATTATCATCAATATTATTATCATTATTATTTTATTAATTGTTGTCTATACAAATTATGTTATATAGTTTTTTTTTTGTAAATATTAAATAAATATAATAAATAACTTTTTGTTATATATCTATTATTCATTTTATTGAAATTGCTGAGTTTTCCATAGAAAATCTCAATCTCTAGCAGATTTTCAATTAGCAAACGACTTTGCTTGTTGTTATTTTCTCTGGGTGCAGCTGTTGTTGTTTTGGGGTCCCAGATCCCGATTTGAAACCTGGACACTCTGCTCTGCTCTGCTCTGCTCTGATGCTGCTGCTGCTGCTGCTGCTGCCTGATGATGATTGGGTATAATGGGTTTTATGGAGCAGCTGCTGCCGTTGATGTGGATATGGATGTGAATGTGAATGTGAATGTGAATGTGGATGCTGCTCGTTGCACGTTGTTCAAGTTTTGTGGCTCACACCTGTGCCCGGGCCGGGCCTGACATTTTGAAATATTGCCATTGATTTGCTGGCAAAGAGACTGCAAACTGATTTAGTTTCTGAATCCGATTTCGTTTGCCCCGTCCCATTAGGTTGTCCGTTCCCATGGCAAATGCGCTTGTTTGCATTGTTCTTGTTGTTGTTGTTGTTGTTGCTTTTA